>MU725873.1:72166-104275 GCA_026770625.1 Nicotiana glauca
CCAGGGAGGTCCACGGGTTATGCCGGGATTGAAAGAAAAAAAAAGGCTCCTTGGGTTATGCCAGGGAGGTCCACAGGTTATGCCGGGATTAAAAAGAAAAAAGGCTCTTTGGGTTATGCCAGGGAGGTCCACGGGTTATGCCGGAATTGAAAGAAAAGAGGCTCCTTGGGTTATGCCAGGGAGGTCCACGGTTTATGCCGGGATTAAAAAGAAAAAAAAGCTCCTTGGTTTATGCCAGGGAGGTCCACGGGTTATGCTGGGATATCTAGGGAATGAGGCCCTATGCTACCATGATTTTTTTTCTTTTGGGATTTTTCATTTTCACTTCTTCTTCTTTTTTTTTTTCTTCTTATTTTTCTTTCTTTTATTTAGTAAAACGCATGAAAGAATTTGGGGGGAAACTTCCCTTTTTGGTTGGTTCCCTGCTGCAAAGCTGTTTCAGCGCTTGCGCATTTCTTTTGGGTTGCACTTGCTTCTTGCGTGGTTGCTTTGAATTACACCTGTTTTAACTTTCAACAAAGAACAATTTGTTAGTTTGAAACAATGGTTGGTTTTGTGGCCTTGATCATCTCAATTGCTTGATCCGGCCCAACTTCCGTTGAGAACTTTGCTGCTTGCTGGCTTTGAGGGTGAATCTCTTTTCAAACTGATAGGACTCAACTTTTAGGATTTCATGATGACTCGGCCTTTTCAATTTATTCTGCTCTTAGGACCTTTGTCTTTGACTTTATTTACTTTCCAATGTCTTTGCTTTGAAAGCATCAACCACCATGGACAGTCGGGATTGGCTTGACGCACCAGCTGAGCCTGGGTATTTTCTTTGGCTTTTGCTAGGCAAAGCCCTATAAAACAAGTCCTGCCACCTTTTCTTTGTAATAGTCCCAGAATCAGAGTTAAACCGAAAGGGATTCAAAGAAGAAGTATACAAAAGGTAGGCATATGAGTTTAAAGAGTAGCGTCCCTTTCGGGGGAAAAGAAGGACTTATCTGGGGGTGCATGCTGGCTTCAAATGAACATGACATGCTTCTTGGACTGGATGCCCGACCCACACAAACTTTCCAGCTTCTCGTGAACCCATTGATCTGTATTTCAAACCCAGGGAACCTTGCCAGGACTCTTTTAGTGATGAGATGTCTTCCTTTTGACCGACAGCGCCCTTTGCGGGTTTTCACTAATCGACCTCTCTCATTTCTCTTCTCACCGTCGCCCGATAGTGCTCTTTACGAGTTTTCACCAAACGGACTCTCTCATTTTCAAATTCTCTGCTCACCGTCGCCTTATGGTGCCCGAAGGTTTTCACCGATAAGACTCTCTTATTTCATTTCTCTCAATCAAATTTCAACAATGTTGTTTTTTTTCAATTCCCACGCCTTTGACAATTGATCAGAAGGACTTGGACAAGGTTTTGGGTAACAGAATTTTGGACGGAAGTACAACTTTGGAACCATTTTGGTGGACTCATAGCCAAACCAACATATCATCTGCCCCAGTTTCAACTTTTGGGGGAATTGGAATTTTTGTTTTGGTGTGATTGAACCTCAGGGAGAGGCTGCCTACGTCTCTTTTCGGAATCAAGTCAGATGTAGTTCAAGGAAAACATTTGTTTTTGTTATTTTTGTTTTTGTTTTTTTCTTTTCTTTTTCTTTTTATTTTTCTTTTCATCATATTTTCTTTTTCTTTTCTTTTTTCTTTTTTTCTTTTCATCATTTTTTTTCCCGATAATACTTCCGGGTTCCAAAGAGGGTTGCCAAAAAAGAGTAACCAGCTCAAATGGGTTTGCGAAGGGTTTATAATGTTTGGATAGCGAGAAGGAAAGCCTTCGTCATCTTAATTGCATAAAAACCATTACCGTAGAGAGCCTAGATATAGTGCCTTTTCACTGCATTCGCATTCACAACTATTTCGGGATCATTTCCTTTGCTATCTCCCAAATACAATGCTCCTCTCGGCAATATTTTTCGGACGATGTATGGACCCTTTAGGAGCAAATTTTCCTTTTGCTTCCTGGTGATGAGGGAGAATGCGGCTTAACATGAGTTTTCCCACTTCAAAATTCCTGGGACGCACCTTCTTGTTGTAGGCACGGGCTATTCCTTGTTGGTACAACTGCCCGGATGTGCCCTGAGTACAGCACACTCTTTTGTTGAAATGTATGGACCTTTCCAACCCGCGAACCAATTTTCCTTCCGTTGTTCCAATTCTTTGTTTTATTTCCTCAAGGTTACCTTCTTTGCATTTTGACTTTTGATTCATTATTTTGAAGTCTGATAGCGTTTTGGAATCTAGGCATGAAGTCCGCAAGCATGTCATGTTACTTAAAGCTGCATTATTAAAACTGAAGAGAAGAAATGAAGGAGAGAAATAGCAAAATCAGAAAGAATAAAGAAAAATGAACGATGAAATATTGGTTTCATTTCTTGGAATTTTGAAGATAACAGGGTTCACGTTCGGGAATTTAAAGACAAGAAACTAAAAGAAACATCCGAGTTACACCTTGAAATAACTCGGGATGCAGAAAGAGTGGCAGGGCTAGTCTACCGGGACTCCCGCCTAATCGTAAATGGAGTAGCCTTCCAGTTTTGAAGTTTGGCGTCTGGTCCCATGTATAGCACCTCAGCAGTGCTAGTGCCCTCTCCCAGCTGAACCATGTCTAATCATTTCTTTAGCCACCATAATTGAAGCATTCGATAGGAAAGGTTGGGGGCAAGGATTTCCTGCTTCGTACTGATTCGCCACCACAATTTCAAAAGCTTGGTACACAATGTGTTCACTTCCTTCATTCTCTTCCAAACAGGGGATAGATGGGTCCCGATAGATTGACTGTTCGTCTTCTCCGTGGACCAAAATTTCCTGATCTTCATACTAAAATTTCACCATTTGGTGGAGGGTGGAAGGTACAGCCCCTGCGGTATGGATCCAAGGCCTTCCCAGAAGAAAATTGTAGGATGTATCCATATCCAGCACTTGGAAAGTCACCTCTGTCACGACCCAAAATCCACTAAGGGTTATGGTGGCGCCGGACACCTCTGTCAGGCAAGCCAACTAACTCATCAATTCATTCCTCTTTTAATACTTTTGAAAATCTAAGATTTTTCCTTCCGTTTTTATAAATAAAAGTTCACTACTAGAACTCAAATTTAGATAATAACAGTTAGAACAAATCCATTGTAAACCCTTCCAGAAACCTGGTGTCACAAGTACATGAGCGGCTACTGATAAGAGAAATAAAATACAACATCCGCCCGGAATACAGTGGACGGAAAGTAAATACAGTACATTGGAAGGAACTGCTCTAGCTACGGTCGCCTCAATGATGCAGCTCACCTAGTCCCAGCGTCATCCATGCTGCTACACCCAATAGGCTGCTAGTGGTGTATATATATACCTGTGCAACAAAAATACACAAAAGTGTAGTATGAGTACGTAATCAACGTGTACTCAGTGAGTGTACCGCCTAATCCCGAAGGGGTAGAGACGAGATGGTCAACTTTGACACACTCTAATAGTCTAAAAATTATTTATTCTCAATATACATATCAAACAGTGGATTTATTTTCTAACACAATTTTTATCCAGATAGAGGAAACAAGTAAATACATAGTTCTTTCTTAGGAAATTCCCTAAGATTTCTTTTTGTTATTAATAATATGATCTCGAGCATAGTGAGGCATAAAACAACTCAAATGAGTCCAGACAGCAATACAAGCATGCGCAAATCATGCCGAGGTCGACGGCCCGCTCCAACAGAAATAAATGTGCAATTGCTGAGGGTCGACGGCGCGCCTATAAATGCATCTATTAATCTGCCGAGGGGTTCGGTCCGATCCAAAATAAACACACACACAAAGACATTCAGACAAGAATTCAACGTGGAGCAATATCCAAGAAAGGCCAATTCTCTTTAATAATTGAGAAAACGAAGTTTAAGACTCTTTAGAAATCTATTTATTAATTTAATGTGATTTATTACCCCGCTCGCGAATCATCCATGTGATGCGGGTACACGTAAGATACATGCTCAGATAGCCAATTAAAATTTTTATCGAGGAATAATTATCCAAATAAGCCAATTCCATGTTTAACAATTCAGGAATGATGTTTAATCTCTTTTAAATTCGTTTACTAATCAAAGGTGGTTTAAACAATTCAAGTCATCGATGGGTTCATAATTAATTCAAGTATACATGTTGATAGGTCCTAACTACCCGGACAATAGCATAATAGTAGGTACGCACGGACTCTCGTCACCTCGTACGTACGTAGCCCCCATAAATAGGAGCACATAATCATTCACTTCCTCTATGGGATAAATTCCCCCTCACAAGATTAGAAAGGAGACTCACCTCGCTCCGAAGACTCGCAGCCGGCATTCTACATCCTTCCGAAGGCTTGAACCAACGCACAATGCACCCAAACTAGCCAACGATCACACAAATCTATTAATATATGCTCAACTATACTCTGCAACCCAATTTATAACAATTCCTAACTCTGAACGAAAGGTTGACCAAAATGCCCTCGGGCCCACGTGCCTGTAATCCGAAATTTTTCGAAGGTAAAGATTACCCATAACCTTAAGAACTCAAATATATAATTTCCTCCTAATTCCATACTCAAAAATCGTAAGATTTATAATTTTTCTAGGTTTCCAACAAAAACCCCAATAATTACTCTAATTTCCATGCTTAAATCCATATATAATTGATATATTTAGCTCATAATGGGTGGGAAAAACTTACCTTAGCATGGTTGATGAAGATCCTCTCTTGAACCCTCCAAAATCGCCAAATGAATTGGGAGAAATGAGGGAAATGAACAAAATTCGACTTTTAAAATAACCCTTCTGCCTTCAGCACTTTTCGCTTCAGCGGTGCTATTTCCGCTTCTGCGGACACCGCTTTTGCGGTTGATGGCCGCTTCTGTGGCTTCCCCTAATGCCCCACCTTTTCACTTCTGCGATCGCACCAGCGCATATGCGGTTCCGCTTCTGTGGAAACTTGACCGCATCTGCAGTCCTCCCCAAAGCCTTGTCCTCCGCTCCTGCGACTTCATCTCCGCTTCTGCGGTCCCAATTCCGCAGAAGCGGTAATACCAGATACCAGCAGCCTTTGCTTTTCAAAAATCCCATCTTTTGATCCGTTAACCACCTGGAATTCATCCGAGGCCTCCGGGACCCCAACCAATCATACCAACCAGTCCCAAAATACATTATGGACTTGCTCGAGGCTTCAAATCATAAAAAACAACGCTAAAACCATGAATTACACCCCAATCCACGCTTTATGAACTTGGAACTTTCCAACTTCTATTTCTGATGTTTAAACCTATCAAATCATGTCCGATTGACCTTTAATTTTGCACGCAAATCTTATTTGACATTATGGACCTACTCCAACCTCTGGAATTTGTTTTCGACCCCGATATCAAAAAGTCAACCCCCCGATCAAACTCTTCAAAAACCTTCAAATTGCTATCTTTAGCCAAATGGCTTCAAAATGGTCCACGGACCTCCGAACTCATTTCTGATCGCTCCCAAATCCAGAATCACCATACGGAGCTACTCCCAGTCTCGGAATTCCAAACGGACAATGATAACACCGAAATGCACCTCAAACCAAACTTATGAAATCCCTTCTAAAATACTAACTTCCACAATAGACGCCAAAACGCTCCCGGGTTATCCAAAACCCAGTCTGGGCATACGCCCCAGTCCGAAATCATCATATGAACCTGCTGGAACCTTCAGATCCCGATTCCAAGGTCGATTACTCAAAATTCCAATCTTAGCTCATTCTTTCAACTTTAAGCTTCTAAAATGAGAATTCTCTTCCCGAATTAACTCCGAACTTCCCAAAACCAAATTCTGACCACGCGTACAAGTCGTAATACCTGAAATGGAGCCGTTCGTGGCCTCCAACTGCTGAACGGAGCGCTAGTACTCAAAACGACCGGTCGGGTCATTACATTCTCTCCTACTTCAACCTACGTTCGTCCTCGAACGTGCTGAGAACTGAACTGGAGTGGTCTGAAATCACTGTTTAGCACCTCACGTAGCTTTCCGTGCTACCACAACTTAGCTGAGCACATAAGCTCGATAAATTCTGAAGATATTCCCTTTTATTCAAGCAAATAAGCCTTAGAGCCCGATTCCAACATCCGAAATCCTATGCTAGGCCTATTTCCAACATACGGTCACCATACCAGTCACTACACGCTGTACGCAATCATGACTGCATAACTTGCTGAATTCACACTTTGCATTACCCACTCGTAAAGCTACAATAACCTTTTTCTGATTAACTTAGTCAAAATTCCTACTAGTCTGATGCTCCCATTGCACCCCATGACCTATACAGGTCTTAACCTAACCTTTACCATACCGCCATGATGGAAGAGATGTACCAACATTCATGATCAATCGCGGAGTCAACAAACATTAGGCCTACACTCCTGACAAGGCCTTAACCTCATTCTGAACCCAATAGTGGTCTTATCTCCATAACATACCTCATATAACTGGATTGCACAGAATCCTAAATCAAGGGATCTCGTCCCATCCGATACAACAGCTCGGGCAATAAGCCACCCCAGAAATTATTAAAATCTCACACGATGCTACCATGCGCCAATAGGCCACCAATCCGAACACAACACAAATAGGAAATCGAATTCTGGAAGGAATTATCTAAACCCCGTACTAATACGGACTTGCCTTAGAAGATAGGAAGCAAAACACATAAAGGAATAGCATATAGAAAACTAGACTCGACATCACACTGTTGCGGCGCGCAACCCGATCCAAATAACACACCCATGGCGGCATGCCACCCGATCCACAAATAGATCTCACAGAAGGAGATTGCACTTCGAGCTAAATCTGCTCATTACAACAAAACATCAAATTTCGATTGCAAGCACGCTAAGTGCATAATACCATCCCTGAGGAAACATATAGCGTTATAGGCTACAAAAGTCAAGCACAACTGAGGTACGATATACAATCTGAATCTCAAGAGCCATTTGGCTCATATAACATCATCGCCACGCGAAAGCTTAACATATAAAAAATTTACCAAGCCGTCTCACAACTCATACGGCGCATTACATCATTACCTGGAATAGCTGATGACAAAATAACACCCCGACTACCCCTTCATGAGGAACGCTTGCTGAAACATACGCATCTGGCCTGATATGAAGCCCTGTTCACATATATAAATCAATCCATTGATCTCAAGCCAAATTCCGATTGCACCCACTTGGCTAATAACCTTTCGAAGGTCCATAGTAACTCTTTTTTTCCTCGTAACATATAAGAACAACCATTATAACCGGAGTAACCTCCTCAGTTCATAACCTAATAAACAAAGTGCCCTCCAGGCATAATTTCTCAAACAAATGTTATTACCACAATCCTTATACTTGCTTAAATCTTTAGTCAATCAGGTGACTACATGTCACACTTACACAATCTTCCCGTGGGACACGCTCCAACAATCTTCTGAAATAAATATCGAGTCCGTACATTTAAAGCTTCAGATACACTAATGCTGAAAAGCGATCAAGAATCCTTACTAGGATGCAAAGCCTTTTTCACAACACATCAACTTCAGGTGGCACTGAGGACAATACCAATTTACTTTAATCATTCAACCACTTCCTTGCTCATCCGAGCCCGTGATATCCTTGCCAGCCCAAGCTGCAACATTGATCCTTACTTCAAATTTCCATGCTACTCACTGCACCCAAGGTGCCAATATACGATAGATCACGATTTTTTCATAACCCCGAAACCGTTGATATTTTAACACTTTATCATATAAGATCTTTGCACTTTACTCATTTCAGGAGAACCATAGCAACACACAGGTAAATTCCCATAACCGTAGAATATGCAAATCTGCAAGTAGTGGTCCAAGCCACCATAACCTTTTCCGAAATCTGTTTCCCACACAACAAGCCATAACAATAGAAGGCTTCTGAATAACGCCCATTACGGCGACCGGCAAAACCTCACTCATACTGCCACAAATCATACACACGACTTGATCATGCTGAATGAACTTATCTCAAATCCTAATATGCCCAAAGTCGACTGTGGCTACTCAATCCCCCCCCCTTTTTCCAATTTATCCTTGAGTGCTTTGGAAATAATACTGACTCTCTCTTCTTCACATAACATACTCCATCTACACTCATCCCAAGTGACCTTGAATCGCGAGGCCATGCTGTCTCAACCCCTACGGACCATTTCGTACTTCCCAATTGCTACATCACAAGCCAACCATCACAGAATATTCTGTGCCACTTCTCGTAAATTGCCACAAGTCTTGATTCTTGATTGTACCTACAAGCTCGACATCATTAGGCACCATACTTTACCCTCCTGAGTTCACTAGGACCGTTACTAAGATCCACCCGCTATGACTTGGTCCCGAATATAATCTGCCCCATGAATCTTCTAGCACATTGATACCCTCACAACGAAGCACTTGGCAGAACCACTCCCCTTTAAACCCGCTTCTACACAAGGCATAAATTTTGAACCTTTTTCTAAGTCAGGACATGAGCCAATAAGGCCAACCATCGCACGCCTCCAACAATTCATTTGCTCGAATTACCACTTATGGTCTTTTCTCATAGCTGAGATAATCCATCAATATGCTAATAACCAGAAATCATGCAAGTAGTTAACCATGCAGCCCAATCACAAGCGGTGGGACTCTCCCACTTAGCTTGAAGCCATCATTTCACCATTCTTGAGTTCGCCCGATCTTTTTACCTCTTATTGACATAACCTCCCATCATAAGTTATCAAAATTTCTCAGAATCTTCCTGTAAATCCCCATCTTTCATGTTCTGAATCATTAACCACATTCGCACGATCGTTCTCTTTGTTGAACAACCAATATAACTCCTTGTAGAAGCTTCGCCAACCACGCGACCGCTAATCTGCTCACGGGGAATAACCCGCCTAGGGGGATCATCTCCCATCATTTTTCCATGCTGCTGCATGGGGTACATTCACTATTACACCAATAGCCATCCTGAGTCTGAGCTCACCTTCCAGTCGCTCAAGTTCATTCGCCCCTCGCAGACATCAATTAAACGTGCGGCAATATCCTTCCAATTCAGGGTTATGCTACACCCCCCTCCATTTCAAGCAGCTCCTTTCCGCCATATCAATCTTCTGCCGTATGATAGCCCATACTTCACATCATACCCGCATGCTTCAATCACCAATCATTAAAATCCCCAATTCGACCCAAACTCGCTTTAAGGCGCGTAGTCATCCTACTACCAAGCCCATATGCAACCCTCGCCACTCTCCCACTTTGGGCAAACTCACTCTTTTAATTGGTTGCTCGGCCTGCGCTCCCTAAGCCTGGCCTTTTAGAAGTTTAAAACTCCGTTGGACACTTCCCATATGTCCTCCTCATCCTTTGCTGCTCAGCTGTTGCCTTAATAAAATTTGTCTTCATAGTACTTGAATTCCACGATTTGCTATTAATCCCAAACCTTTCTGAAGGTCATCTTTATCGAACTGTCAACATTTGAAACACTAATTCAATCCAAGACCACCGTACCCTGCGATATCTAATAGTTTCATCTCCGATACTATTTCACAATATCACGCCCCAAGGGCGAACCATAGGAGACCATAACAACAATAAACTTATTACGTCCAATTAGGACCACAGTACCTCAATAGAGAAGAGATCTCTTTCACGCTTGCAATTATCACGTTTCATTACTTCTACTAGTTCACGTCTAACCACCCTCAGCTCAATTGGCTTTCCCCCTGCCGGGAATAAAATACTAAATCCCTTTGATTACACACTGAGTAAACCTCCCTTCAAGTCATTCACTGCCTCGACACGTAGGCAAACGTCCCACCATCACAACAACACTGCGGAATAATTGCTCATAAATATCATGGCAACCTGTGCCTAGCCTCAAGGCTCGTAAAAGTTCTGTTACTAAGTTGAAACAATAGAATATCCCTCCAAAATACAACTATAATGGTCCAATCAACTATACCAGGGAAAATCATCCCCCACCACATTTGTAGTGCCATTACAATCCTTCAATTTTTGATTTATGACAAGCGCTCGCATCGCGTAAGATTGAGTGAGAAGGGATCAAAGGCATATACCTCAAGGGAATCGAGCCGCACGATAAGGAAATCAAGAAGGGAAGTACTCCTAACAGTCCTGCAGCCTCCCGAGGATAAGTACAGACGTCTCCATACCGATCCGCGAGACTCTACTAGACTTGCTCATGACTCGTGAGACCGATGGGAACCTAGTGCTCTGATACCATGTTGTCACGACCCAAAATCCAATAAGGGTCGTGGTGGCACCGGACACCTCTGTCAGGCCAGCCAACTAACTCATCAATTCATTCCTCTTTTAATACTTTTGAAAATCTAAGGTTTTCCTTCTATTTTTATAAATAAAAGTTCACTACTAGAACTCAAATTTAGATAATAACAATTAGAACAAATCCGTTGTAAACCCTCCCAGAAACCCGGTGTCACAAGTACATGAGTGGCTACTGATAAGAGAAATAAAATACAACATCCGCCCGGAATATAGTGGACGGAAAGTAAATACAGTACATTGGAAGGAACTACTCTAGCTGCGGTCGCCTCAATGATGCCGCTCACCTAGTCCCAGCGTCATCCACGCTGCTACACCCAATAGGCTGCTAGTGGTGCATATATATACCTGTGCAACAAAAATGCACCGAAGTGTAGTATGAGTACGTAATCAACGTGTACTCAATGAGTGTCCCACCTAATCCCGAAGGGGTAGCGACGATATGGTCTACTTTGACACACTCTAATAGTCTAACTATTATTTATTCTCAATATACATATCAAATAGTGGATTTATTTTCTAACATGATTTTTATCCAGATAGAGGAAATAGGTAAACACATAGTTCTTTCTTAGGAAATTCCCTTAGATTTCTTATCATTATTAACAATATGATCTCGAGCCATAGTGAGGCATAAAACAACTCAAATGAGTCCAGGCAGCAATACAGGCATGCACAAATCATGACGAGGTCGACGGCCCGCTCCAAAAGAAATAAATGTGCACTTGCCGAAGGTCGACAGCGCGCCTATAGATGCATCTATTAATCTGCCGAGACGTTCGGCCTAGTCCAAAATAAACACATACAGAAAGACATTTAGTCAAGAATTCAACGTGGAGCAATTATCCAAGAAAGGCCAATTCTCTTTTTGATAATTGAGAAAACGAAGCTTAAGTCTCTTTAGAAATCTATTTATTAATTTAATGTGATTTATAACCCCCCTCGCGAATCATCCATGCGACGTGGGTACATGTAAGATACATGATCAGATAGCCAATTAAAATTTTTATCGGGGAATAATTATCCAAATAAGCCAATTCCATGTTTAACAATTCAGGAATGATGTTTAATCTCTTTTAAATTCGAAGTTTACTAATCAAAGGTGGTTTATACAATTCAAGTCATCGATGGGTTCATAATTAATTCAAGTATACATGCTGATGGGTCCTAACTACCCAGACAATAGCATAATAGTAGCTATACACGGACTTTCATCACCTCGTGCGTACGTAGCCCCCACAAATAGGAGCACATAATCATTCACTTCCTCTATGGGGTAAATTCCCCCTCACAAGATTAGAAAGGAGACTCACCTCGCTCCGAAGACTCGCAGCCGGCATTCTACATCCTTCCGAAGGCTTGAACCAACACACAATGCACCAAAACTAGCCAATGATCACACAAATCCATTAGTATATGCTCAACTATACTCCGCAACCCAATTTATAACAATTCTAACTCCGAACGAAAGGTTGACCAAAATGCCCTCGGGCCCACGTGCCCGTAATCCAAAATTTTTCAAAGGTAAAGATTACCCATAACCTTAGGAACTCAAATAATTTCCTCCTAATTCCATACTCAAAAATCGTGGCTAAAATCCAAGATTTATAATTTTTCTAGGTTTCCAACCAAAACCCCAATATTTACTCTAATTTCCATGATTAAATCCATATATAATTGATATATTTAGCTCATAATGGGTGGGAAAAACTTACCTTAGCATGGTTGATGAAGATCCTCTCTTGAACCCTCCAAAATTGCCAAATGGATTGGGAGAAATGAGGGAAATGAACAAAATCCGACTTTTAAAATAGCCCTTCTGCCTTCAGCACTTTTCGCTTCAGCAGTGCTATTTCCGCTTCTGCGGACACCGCTTTTGCGGTTGATGGCCGCTTCTGCAGCTTCCCCTCATGCCCTACCTTTTCGCTTCTGCGATCGCACCACCACAGATGCGGTTCCGCTTCTGCAGAAACTTGACCGCATCTGCAGTCCTCCCGAAAGCCTTCTCCTTCGCTCCTGCGACTTCATCTCCGCTTCTGCGGTCCCAATTCCGCAGAAGCGGTAATACCAGATACCGGCAGCCTTTGCTTTTCAAAAATCCCATCTTTTGATCCGTTAACCACCCGGAATTCACCCGAGGCCCCCGGGACCCCAACCAATCATACCACGAGTCCCAAAAAAAATTCCGGACTTGCTCGAGGCTTCAAATCATAACAAACAATGCTGAAACCATGAATTATACCCCAATCCACGCTTTATGAACTTGGAACTTTCCAACTTCTATTTCCGATGTTTAAACCTATCAAATCACGTCCGATTGACCTCAAATTTTGCACGTAAATCATATTGACATTACGGACCTACTCCAACCTCCAAAATTTGGTTCCGACCTCAATATCAAAAAGTCAACCCCCCGGTCAAACTCTTCAAAAACCTTCAAATTGCTATCTTTAGCCAAATGGCTTCAAAATGGTCCACGGACCTCCGAACTCACTTTCGATCACGCTCCCAACTCCAGAATTACCATACGGAGCTACTCCCAGTCTCAGAATTCCAAACGGACATTGATAACACTGAAATGCGCCTCAAACCAAACTTATGAAATCCCTTCTAAAATACTAACTTCCACAATAGGCGCCAAAACGCTCCCGGGTTATCCAAAACCCAGTCTGGGCATACGCCCCAGTCCGAAATCATCATACGAACCTGTTAGAACCTTCAGATCCCGATTCCGAGGTTGATTACTCAAAATTCTAATCTTAGGTCATTCTTTCAAATTTAAGCTTCCAAAATGAGAATTCTCTTCCCGAATCAACTCCGAACTTCCCGAAACCAAATTCCGACCACACGCACAAGTCGTAATACCTGAAATGGAGCCGTTCATGGCCTCCGACTACTGAACGGAGTGCTAGTACTCAAAACGACCGGTCGGGTCGTTACAACCTCGAAATCCACCGGGCCTATAGTTAATATCAGGTTAATTTCGCCAATCGTATCTCTTTGATGATGTCAAAGGCTCTCACACAGACGTTATTGGGACGAATCCTTCCAGTCCCAATTTCCATTCTCTCAAGTGTGGAGAGTGGGCAAATGTCAACACCCGAGCCTCCATCTACCATGACTCACTTTATATAGTAACCTTCCCACTTGACTGTTCAAATGCAAGGCTTTGTTGTGAGCAGCTCCCTCTGGAGGCAAATTGTTTTTACTAAATGAGATTTGATTGATGGCAAAGAACCTTTCCGCCATCCTTTCAAGCCGATCAACTGAAGTTTCGATTGGCACGTACGCCTCATTCAGAGTTTTCATTAGAACTTTCTGATGCTCAGAGGATTTTGTCAGCAATGACAGCAATGACACTTGTTCAGGATATTTCCTCAATTGATCAACTACCTCATAATCAAGCATTTTCATTTTCTGGAAGAAAGCCTCCACTTCTTCAGTACTCACAGGCTTCTTGGATGGGAAACACTTTCGCATGGCATTTGGGAGATCTTCCGGAAAAGCTCTGTATTGGTCACATTTGGTCACATTTGGGACATCCTCATCCCAAAACACAATTTTCCCTTGCTCTATTAAATTCTCCACCGCTTGTTTCAGAGTCCAACAGTCATTTATATGATGGCCTTCTGCCCCTGAATGGTATGCACACCTGACACCAGCTCTGTAGGCAGGCGATGCCGGGTTTTGTCTGTTCTGAGGGACCGGCTACAGTAGACCCATTTGGACAAGTTTCAGGAATAGACTATAGTAAGATTCACCAATTGGGGTAAAGTTTGGTCTCCTGGGTGGTTCCCGAGGACGAAAGTTATTCTGCGGAGGTCGAGGATTATAGTGGTTCTGGTGGGGAGGCTGATTTCTTGGGAATGGAGGTTGATTTCTATTGGCATGTGGCTGCAGTCGGGCAAAGGGTTGAGCTTTCATGACCGCATATGGTTGTGGAGCATAAGCCATGTCAGGATGAGGGTAGTAGTGTTGAGAGGTTCTCTCAGAAAACATAGGTCTAGGAGCCTGGTGTCTTCTTCCCCCTAAGGCTGCCATAACCGTTTCTTCTTTCTTATTACCTTTGGCCATTCCTCCCGACCCACCTTGGATGGCTTGGGAGGTTGCTCTGATGGCCGACTGGCTCAAGATTCTGCCCGTTTTCAGACCACTTTCTATCATTTCCCCGATTTTAATTGCCTCTGCAAAAGGTTTGCCCATGGCCGACATCATGTTCTGGAAGTAATCCGCTTCCTGGGCCTGGAGGAAGACAGTGACCATTTCTACTTCATCCATGGGAGGTTTCACCCTCGATGCCTGTTTGCGCCATTTAATAGCATATCCCTGAAACTTTCCGAGGGCTTCTTCTTCAAATTTGCTAAGGAGTTCCTGTCTGGCATGATATCGATGTTGTATTGAAACTGCCTTAAAAAATCTCTGGCAAGATCATCCCAAATGTGCCATTGGGAGACGTCCTGGTCAATGTACCACTCTGAGGCAATGCCTACTAAGCTTTCTCCGAAATAAGCCATCAACAACTCTTCTTTTCTGCCGGCCCCGCGCAACTGATTACAATACTTTTTCAAATGAGCAATGGGATCGCCATGCCCATCATGCTTTTCGAACTTAGGCATTTTAAATCCCATAGGCAGGTGCACGTGAGGGAACATGCACAGATCAGTATAAGAGACATTTTTCTGCCCGCTTAAGCCTTACATATTCTTCAAGCTCTGCTCAAGGCTCCTCATTCTTTTCGCCATCTCATCTTGTTCAGGGGCTTTGGGAGTTTTATCTTGCCCTGGTGTAAGCTCAAATAGTGGTGGCTGAGGGTAAGTGTATGTGGGATATTGAGGAGGATCTGCTTGAACTATGGGATTTTGGAAGGTGAAGGCCGAGGAATCAAAAGCGGGCCTTGGCAGTGAAGGTTATGTGGTGGCGGAGCATGGTGGAGTGGTAAAAATATTGGGAGCTGCTCCTGATGTGAACACCTGGGGGTGTACCTCAGAAGGTGTTCCTATAAAGTGAGCAGACGGGTTATTAGGGTGACTGATAGGGATGTTAGAAGTACCCCCAGTTCTCGGGAACAGTTCAGGAAAGCCATGGATAGCACTTGGGGGATCCCTGCCATTGGTCCATGCATCCCACATCTCCATCACTCGGAGGTGTAATATCCGATTTTCTTACGCTATGGCAGACTCAGAGACCGGGATCCTTGAGATGGGGCTGTCTTCAGTGATGAGAACTGGTGGCAAAGTCATTTCAGACGACATCTCTGTACTTCCTTTTGACCTGGTGAAATATCGATACGATGCCAGCTTACCCAAAACCAACCACCATTTCTAAATACCTAAGCTGGGAGTTTGACAGCAACAACAGTTAGTTTGAGATAAGTAACAGATAGATAACTGCACATTGGGGTGTGATGCACCTATACAATTCAATGAGTGTCTACAGGTTTGCCACAGTTGCATGCGTCATCCCGGTTTTTCTTCCCGTTTCTTTTCTTTTGATTTCTACTTCCTTGCTTTTGCTTTCTTGGTTTTCTCTCATTTTGATTTTTCTTTCCTCTCCATTTTTCTTTTCTTTTCTGGCCTTTCTCTTTTTGTGTTTCTTTTCTACTTTGTTTTTCCTTTTATTTCCTTCCCTCGTATTTTTTTTTTCTCTCTTTTTCTTAGGATTACGGTCGAATCTTATAGATTGCCTACGTATCATGACCCCGCATGAATTAGACCAAGCGTAGTTCTTGCAAATAAGGTAAATAAGCTAACTATTTTTTTGGAATTTTTGAAAGAAATGCTTTAAGGGAAATATTTTAATTTTGATTTTTCTTTTTATTTTTTAAAGAAAGACTTTTAAAAATTTCTTTTCTTTTTATTGGAACTTTTGGAATTTTAGAAGTAAAAAGAAATATTCTTGTTTGAATTTTCATTTATTTTCTCTTTTTCTAACACGAAAGAAAAATATTTTTTTTTTTGGATTTTGAAAGTTGCCTCTTAATTTTCGGAAGAGTTTTGGATTTTTGAGCAAAAATATTTTTCGGACTCAATTTTTTTTTTCAAAATTTGTATTTTTTTATAGATTTTTTTGTTTATGAAAGAAAGACATCTAAGGAGTATTTTAATGATTTATTTTGACCTAAAAGGAAAAAGTAGCTATTTTTCAAAATTTTTATTTAAGCAAACAAAGACTCAGTTTTGCAGATACGACCTTTCAGCACTTCCAGTGGGGAGATTTTAAGGTTGTGCCTGCCAACCGTTTAAAATGACTCAAGGTGGCTGTTCTTGCAAAAAACAGCCTTCCGGCGTCCTTTGGGGATATTCGGCTTATTTTAAAATAAGAATGGCATCACCCGTCTTATTTATGACGAAAATTAAAATTCTGACATTTTTTGGGCTATTTTTGCAAAAGGGAGGTTGGACCCGATGAGAGTTGCCTACGTATCTCACATCCGATGAGAATCAAACCAGCGCAGTTCGGTCAAAATGTTTTTTCAAAACCAAATATTTGTTACAACATCACTTTTTTTTCCATTTTCTTTTTTCCTTTTTTTTTAAAAATCCGGCAGCATTTCGGTACTATTTGGGCATTGGTTTTTCCAGACAAGCGGTTACCCTCACTGCTATTTTTCTTAATTTTTTCTCATTATATACAACCCGGTCAACATGCAAAGCCGAGCAAATAAATGCGCAAGTAGCACGTAAGATGCATTAGGGTAGTCTTTTCATTTCAGGTCACCTGTCCTAGATGGACCCAACCGCTTTGTTGAGTCCCCTAAGTCAAATGCACATGATTCAAACAAACGTTCCTACTAGGGATCCGGCATGAGGTTTTTGTTCTTCTAGGTTTAAACCCTAGGTTTATTGGTCTAGACCTAGCTTACCCAAGCGGAAAACTCGAACCGAGGGGGAGGCAGCGTATCGGGGATATAGAAGCTCCGCCGGCTTAACAACTTATCCAAACCTTGTTCTAAATGGAAAAAGACTCTAAACAGAAGAGAAGCTACACGAAGTGCACCCTTCTCCATGATGTAGAAGAATCAGAGAGAGGAAGGGATTCGTAACAGTTTACATATACAATTCAACAAATATCAAAGCGGTAAAATATTTAGCACGTATAGCATGGAACATGTAGAAAAATCAGATAAAGACAAATATAACAATTATACTAAGCTCGAATTCTTGAACCCTGAATCGAAATTCTAGGTTCGTGTCTCCAACAGAGTCGCCAGAGCTGTCACACCTCTTTTTTACACACCACCCCGAAGGATAAATGTATAAGGGAGTTTTTCCATTTTAAGTGACATTATTTGAAATGGGATTATTTATTTATTCAGATTCGCCACTTGGGATAGGTTTGGCTTTTAGTGTCCCAAGTCACCGATTTATCTTGAATCCCAATTCGAGTAAAATATTCGACTTTCCAAGTGAAGTATGCGAACCAGAAATTCTGACTAAGGAATTCTGTTGACCCGAAGGAAGGTGTTAGGCACCCCCGGATCCCGTGGTTCTAGCACGGTCTCTTAAACTATTATAATTGGCTAAAAATCTAATTTTAATACATGTTATCCTATAGTGCAATTTTAAATTATTTACCGCTTTCAATTAATAAATTTTTAGGAAAGTGAACGTCGTTTAAAATATATTTTCAGATCACGTCACATAAAATGCACCCGGATCCTCGACACATTTTATTCAACGTTTTGGGATTTGGATTTGGGTCGCATGAAATGCACACCCGAATTTAGGAAGGTAAAATTATTAAAGAACGTGTCTAAAGCAACTAACATATTATCAACTTTGCGAGAGACCATGAAAATTTGCTAAATGGCACGTCCCGAGTTCTAAACATTTTTAAAGAGGTAATTTAAAAAGGGCCACGCAATTTGTGATTTTATTTGGTGCGGCGCATCTCGTTTTATCTTAAGGCTATCCTAAAAGAGGCTATGGTTTTCTATTAAAGGATTGTCTCCAAAAGGGCCTTAATTAATTAATAGTGTTAAAGAATCATTATTGAAAGTATTCAAGCACATTTAGGCTTGAAGTTCAAGTCCAAGCTCAAACAAAAGAATCTCTGTCACTGAAAACCCCTTTAATTCGAGCTTGCTACTTAACTCGAAAGACCAAAACTTACATTACAATATTAAATCAAAAGCTTTAATAAACGGACTAAGACCTTCAGCAGGTCGGACCTTAAAGCCAGGCTAAGAAGAAGGAAAATTTGTTTAGCCTTACAAGGAGCTGTCTAACACTGGGCCTTAAGAAGATTTAGGCCCAGATGTTGTTTGAACAGAGGTTGTCACGTTTGGGCTCCTAAATGTGCCCATATCCAGTGCAAATTTTTTATTTGGCTCTTATATTACTGATTTTAATTCACAACAGGCTTAGTTATTGGTGATTAAATAAATGGTTCTGAATTCAGTCTAATTTTAACACGCTAACCTTGAATCCAATTATCACATGCATATTCAACTTATTCGTATATAGTTAACCAAACATACTGAATCCGAAATCTTAAAAGCCAAATCAATTTCAATTAGTACATCTTAAGGATTTTTATGCGTGAGTTGAATCTGTAAATGAACAACTAAACTAATTAACGCATTTAAACTACAAAGTATGCCTGATCTTATACCAATACAAACATGCAGTCCGTTTTGGATTCAATTTCAGACCAACAGCTTATTCTAAACTTAACTCTCAAATGGACATGATAGCAAAATCTGAATTGCTACACTATAATTGACATTATTGCTAACTATTCATAACAGTTCGAACAACTAGTCATCATTTACAAATGAAGATCTATGATCTCAGAATCAGTTTCAACTTCATGCTATTTTCCAATTTTAGAAGTTAAACTAACACAAAAAAAACTAAGGGCTAATATTTTAGATGAATAATCAAAGTTTAACAGTCCAAACAGTCCATTACAGTCCAAATTATTTGCAATAAAACACCATAAGGGCTTAAAACAATCCAAATCTATAACAAAAATAGAGAATCAACTTTATTTTATTTTTAACTTGTGATATAATTCAAGATCATCGAAATGAACTCAGGATTTGTACTTGGAGGTAAAATGAAATGTAAGAGAAGAAGAGAGTCAGCAGCAGTAGTCGGATAGTCAAAACAGCAGCTCAAAACCAGATGTACAGTCCAGCAAATAGTGTCAAACAGCCCAGGAAATGATTTGCAGAAATTTAAAACCGGCAAACAAATGAAACAGATCTAACTTAACCCAAAACAAACTCGAAATTAACCCAGAGATCTTTAAACTTGAACCACAGAGACTTAAAGGATACTCAGGTCATTTTTCACCTTGTATGAACTGAGAATTTGATTTAAAAGCTGGAATTCAAGATCATCCTAAGGAAAACTTCAATGAAACAGTATTTTTGGAGTTTTTGTGCTATATTTTTTTCGGTTTTTGAAGAACTAAGATCTAAAGGCGCTTTCGCACTCACAGACTTCAGTTTTGTTTTTGAATTTTGAAATTCAAATTTTCAGATATTCAAAACTTGTAAGAAACTGATTTGAATTTTTGAATTTTGAATTTTGGGGATCTAGATATGTGAAATAAGGCAGTAGGGACTGCCTTTTATAGGCAGAGGTTGGGGGCTCTTTCAGATTTTCAGTTTTAACTAGTTAGTCCCTTCTTAATTTTGGTTATTGCTCAAAAGTCCCTAAGCTCTTAGCTTGTTTTTCAAGTTTCAACACTAAGTTGCTGAAATTCTAACTAAAACCCTCTTCTAGAAGATTCTAGGAGGTTCTAGTTTCAACTATAACATTGTTCTCTATTTAAAAATACCTATACTACCCTTGTTTTTACCCCTAAATTAAATAGCCTAGTCAAACTAAACCCCAACCCCTTTAAATTGGTCAAGAGATGACCATGGTTAACTTTCAGAGATTTTGGAAAATTTCAGTAATAACCAAACGAATCCCAATCAAAACCCAACCCAAAAATTGGACTACAAAAATCTAACTAAACCTATTAGACTTGAATTAATTGCTAGAATCAGATTTGCAACATCAGTTAAACAGAAAGAAGAAACGAACAAACATTGATCAACAACAAAATCAAGCTATGAACAAGGAGAGAAAAATATCGAAAGCTGAACAACATATCTAAAGAAACTGGGCAAACAAACATTAAAGCATATCAACAAAAGGCATGAATGAACAGATTACCACTTAAGAGAAAAAGAACTAGGTTTAAACTAGCTTCGATAGGAGAAAACTCAAATATCAAGTGGAACAAAAACAAACTGGAAAACTTACGAATTTTAAACTTCGAATCAACGACTGCCTTTCCAATTTCGACCACGGGATGATATCAATCAACCATTCTTTGTAAGAATAGTCAAATAATATCAGCTCATAGTGAAACTGTGCCTAAGATTCGTGGAGAAACGGAGAAGAAACCATACCGCCCAGGTTCCGGACTTTAGATTCAAGATTCGAGAAGTTTGGGGAACTTTTGAAGGGAAAGGGGTGTGAATTTGTGGGGGGTTGAGGTGAACCTATGGTGTAAATTTGGTAGGGATTGGGGACGGCACCGCCATACACAGCGGAGGCGGCGGCTAAGGTTTCACGGATTCGAGGGTTTTGGTTGGGATTTGGAAAAAAACCAGTTATGGATCCATGATGAGGAGAAGAAGGCGATGCTATGGTGTAATTTTGGGGGCTATTGGAGCTTCGCCGCTGCTGTGGGCAATTTCTGGCGGCGGTCTAGGGCGGAGCCGGTAGGGTGGTCTTATTAGGGGTGTGAGAGAGATGACCGGATAGGGGGGTAGGGTGGAGTTCGGACATATATATATTAAAGCCAAACCACTTCTCATCCATTATATCAACATAACCTAGACGACTGAGATTAAAAAGAAAGAAACGACGTCATTTGAGTATTTGCTGGACCGGGTATTGGTGTGATTTGGGCTGGATTGGGACCGGATATTGGTGGGTCTCATTTTGGACTGAAATGAACTTGGCCTAAATTCTTTCCTCTACTTATTTCCTCTCCTTTCTTTTTCCATTTCAAAAATTAAACTACAATTAAACCTCCAAATTAATTCAAATTATCCAATTAAATTACAATTAGTCTAATATCAACTAACAATCCTAAGACTAAAATTAAAATCGAACAACACAACCAGGTTTCTTTATGATTTTTGTTTATATTTGTAAAAGCCTAATCACTAATTAATCTAAAAATGTAAAACTTAAATTCTAAATGCTCATGCGATTTTTTTTTTTTTGTATTTTTATATGACTTATCATGCACACCCAAATAAAAATAACACGAAAATACACAATTAAACCCTAAAAATCAAATAATACAAACAACAATCCTAATTTTAAGAATTTTATAGGAGTAATTAAACGAGGCAAAAATCACATGCTCACAGTCATTAAATGACTTTTCAATTATTTTTTCATAATATAGTTGAAAATGTTAGGTTGAGTAAGTGAGATTACAATACTTATATTAGAATTGATCAAATTGAAATTGACATTTTATAATAAATACTTGATAGTTTTACTATCCTTGGGTCGCCTTCTCTAGGCTATGCATATTGACTCCGACAAATGATTTATTGCAGATGTTATAAATTTTCATGTATGTATACTATATTGTTCTTTTTGATTTTATAGGAAAATCATCACGTGTAAATAAATAATGGCACATACTTTTAATCTTATGGTGAACTTGACTATCATCTCTGATGATTATAAACTGAAAAAATTAACTCATATGAAGAATCAAGAGCTACGTGCATGAGTCCCTAAATGAAAAGACAAAAACTAAAATATTTATAAAAGTAAAAGGTCTTCATTTACATAATTGATAAGATTTGTTTTCTAAACTTCATTTTACAAGGAGTTTATGACTAGGAGTGTTAAAAAGAACTCAAAAAAAATTAAACAAATTGAATCAAACTAATTTAAAGTTAAACCTCAAATAAAAAAGATTTGGATACTTACTTTTCTATAATGACTTTGTAAAACTATAGGCGGGACCGGCTCTGTTCCATTACTTTTGGCTCCAATAAACATCAATACACATGTAGATGGATGACACGTACGCTCATATCCATATATATTATAAGGAGAGGCAAAAGCACATTATTAAGACAAGTGGCATAACCACAAAAGGTCAAGTGGCAATATTAAGACAAAATAAACTAACTTTTTAACTAAAAAAAAATTTCTTAAATTTTGAATTAATTGGATACTCTATTTGAATTAATAAATATAGTTATATTATAATTAGCTATCTTAAACAAACGAAAATATAAAAAAAATAATTACTCATTCAAATTGGGGAGTAGTTTCACTTTGGAGTTTTAAGTTAACTTAAAATAAAAAAAATAAAAAATAAATAAATTTGCTACAATAAAGAAAAACGAAAATATTAATAATTAAAAGTGGCATTATTAAGACAAAATAAACTACCTTTTTAACAAAAAAACCTTCTTAAATTTTTTAATTAATTGGTTACTTTATTTGAATTATAAATATAGATATCATACAATTAGCTATATTAAAAATACGAAAGTATAAATAAATAAAAATAACTACTCAATAAGACGCCAAGTATTGATTTAAAATTATTTTAAATATAAAATGAAATAAAAAAATAAAAAAATTGCCAATTCAAATCTGGGAGTAGTTTCAAGTTGGAGTTTTATGAAAAAAAACTACTTTTCTAACTAATTTTTTTAAATAAATTGTTTATTCTATTTGAATTAATAAATATAGATATCTTATAATTAGCTATATAAAATGGAAAAAAATTACTCATTCAAATTGGAGAGTAGTTTCAAGTTGGAATTTTAAGAATATATTAAATAAAAAAACAAAAGAAAAAATATAAAATTAGCCATAATAAAAAAATGAAAATATATAAATAAAAGCAATACCCATTCAAATTTAGGAGTAGTTTCAAGTTGGAGATATTTTAAAATAAAAAACAAAAAAAACAAAAAATAACTTTCAATTCAAATGAAAACTACAAGAAGTCAAGTGCCATTGTTAAGACAAAATATTTTTCAAGTGAAAATTTTCAACCTAGGAGTAGTTTCAAGTTGGAGTTTTAAAATAAAAAAACTAAAACTAAGAAAAATATTAAATTAGCTACAGTAAAAACAAAAATATTAAAAAATAAAACAAAAAAATACTACATACTCAAGTTGGAAAGTAGTTTTGGTTACTCCCTTTCTAACTATCAACCTTTGAATCTTAATTTTTAATTAATTGGTTACTCTATTTAATTTATAAATACATATTTTATAATTACCTATAATTAAAAAAAGGAAAATAAAAAAATCCATTCAAATTGGGGAGTAGATTCAAGTTGGAGCTTTACAAATATTTTAAAATAAAATAAAATAAATTAGCTATAATAAAAAAATATTATTTTATTTAATTTTTTAATAAACTACAAAATTTGAAAACTAATCAAATAAGTATTACAGTAGAAAGGAATGTACGAAAATAGGGGGATAGAGATAATATCTTGATATTTATATTTTAAATAAATTAAAAAATAAAAGATAAATAGATAACACTCAAGAAAATTATCAATAGTTCAAAGTACTTGCTAATTCAATAATAAAAATAAAAAAGATCAAAATTTTTATTTGATTACTATATGATGTGTATCCTTTAATTATGTATAAATAATAGATTGTGTTATATTTCTGCACACTATATTAAATAATAAAATACAACTAATATTTATTAAATCAATATGATATATTAGATCATAATTTATAAGGTTAATATTTTATCAAATTATCCGCGCATCGCGCGGGTTCTTATACTAATCACTATAAAGGCCTGAGATTGCTTTTTAATTTATTCTTGTATTTTTTGTTATTCTCATCTTCTACGGACTGGAACAAGAAGTAATTGTTCGGCGCCAATATTTCCCTCCAAAAGCTTCTTTATCTAATACACCTATTCTGCCATTGACAAAGCAAAAGGCTGCTGCCAGGTTTGTCTTCTTCAAGAAAGAAGTCCCCGTCAAATTTTTTTCTCTTCTAATGTACTTATCTCATGCTAATATCAAAAGCAATCATTCCCTTCCAGAAAAAGCACAAACATAGCAAAGATGTCACATAGCAAAAAGTTATCGAGTATATTGTATTTTTATAAAAAATCATATATATAAATTAATTGTTTCCGGAGAAGACGGAGGATAGCCAAAAATACACGAATAAATTAAAAGGCAATCGCAGCCCTTTATAGTTATATGAGCACGTGTCATCCATCTATATGCAGTGACGGAGCCAGGATTTTTATTAAGGGGAATCAAATTATTAAAAAAAAACTCACCAAGAAGTCAAGAGGTGTCATTATATAGTATATATACATATTTTTAGAAAAATTACTTAACTAAACAGTGTAATTTTTCGACGAAGAGGTGTCGGTTGACAGAGGCGGACCTACAGCCGGGGTTGAGGGGTCACGTGAACCCGTTAACTTCGGCAAAAACTCTATATATACATAATTGTATATACACTGGTGACCTTTAAATATTTTACTTGGAACCTTCATTAACAATATTATGTTTGGAGCAATGGTTTGCTTCCAAGAATAAGTCTTGCTCCTGCCACACCATGTGGGTTCGAAACCCGCCTACTACAAATTTTTTAATGGTGCCCCCTTATTCTTAAATCCTGGGGCGTAAGCCAGGCTTCACTTGCTAGTAGTGTACATATTTGGATGTTCACCTTCATCTGATGTAGGAAAATGAATTGATCTTTTTTGTGTTACAGTTAATACCTCTAAAACAAAATGTAAATAAATCATACAAATCCAATGATTTGATAAAGCAATCTTTAAATATGCAGATCCTTTATTTATTTAATTAACTTTTGTATCAGCTACTAACCAGTAATATACAATCATGTTGAAATTAACAAGAAAAGATTCTACAGTAAAATTCATGAATTTGAAAGTTAATATTTTATGAAATGAAGTTCGTAATCATGAATTCTACAATGTAAACGATAATGTACCACCATAATGCATTTGCTTTCTGGTTTCTATTTTTTATTTTAGTTTCAACTATCAGTCTAATAGTGAAGACTAATTGATTGTTAATTTTATGCAGAATAAGTAATTGCAATATATAATACAGGGTACACTATTATAATCGCACAAACACTTTTTGATAGGCTATAACCCATAATATGTTGAATGCATTTATGCCATGATTACCACATCATCAAAGATTTATTCTACTTAACTCAACGTGATATTCACATGTTGGCATGAATTGTAACCCATTCTTGTACCGCAATTCCATTATTCAAAAGAATGAGTTTCTTTCTTTTCAATATGTACTATTAAGGTTTAGCCCGTACTACAGCAAGGGCACGTGCCCAACATTGAAGGTTTTAGAACGGTTATAATTCTTTTTATAGTGGTCTGGAGCAGCTATGTGGTAGTATTAATATATCAGAAAGTCATAAATATGAGTGGTTCAGTTTTGAGTACTTGAATACCATTTGACATGTTGAATAGCCAAGGAGCCTCTTAAGAGTAGCAACACTTCACAAGATTACACATCATAAATATTTGGGAGAATTCCAAACCTGTACATCTTGCATAATATCTCTATATTGCTGTAATAGCATTCGAGCATTTTGTAAATCTACACCACTCTCAAAACGTTTCTTCAAATAAGAGTACAACTTTGTATTGTGTATCCATTCTATTAAAGTTGAATCTGCAATGTGATTAAGAGCCCGTTTGGCTTAGCTGATTTAGAGTAGCTGATAAGAATATGTGCTAAAAGCACTTTTAACTGCTGAAGCTGATTTAAAAAATAAGCAGTTACGTGTTTGGATAAAAGTGCTGAAATTAATAATAAGCAGCTAAAAAATTGGGTATACAAAGAGTTTTGTTTAAAAAAAAGCATTTTAGGGATAAAATAATAAATATTTTGGTCAAACCTAAAGTGCTTATAAGCTGAAATTTGATAAGTTGGGGGAGACCAACTTATGGCTTTTGGCTTATTTTTGGCTTATAAGCACTTTTAATTTTACCAAACGCGTAGATAAGCCAAAAAGTGCTTATAAGCCAGTTTGACCATCTTATAAGCTTAGCCAAACACCCTCTAAGAGATAAATCCATCTAGCTTCTTCTTATCGGGGATATTTTGCATAATCTAATATGCTATGTCTCCCATTTATAGGCTGGAAAGGTTGTCCGTTCAGTTTAATTCAACAGTTCACAGTCTCTAAAACCCTGGTCAATCATTATCACCATCCAATAAAATTAATTAAAATGTGAAAAGGTAGAGACAATGGGGATGTAGTAAAAAGAGTGCTTCAAGGACATAGTTAACCTAAAGACATTGTGTTTCTCGATTAAAAGGAGGGGGTTTTAGAACCAAGTCAGAATTGGCAGATTTTATTTGATGCATATAGTGGTTACCAAATTTAATATAAAAGCACACATTATTTCAGGATAATGAAAATCCATATCAATTGTAGTATAAATTATACTTGTCACGCAGAAGCGCGAGGAAGAGGATATGAAACACTAAAATAATACCCATATATTCTTAAACAAACCTGTGTATATTTGGGCTACACTGATCAGATCGAGGTTCTAAAGTCAAAATTTGACTGTGCATTTTCTAACTAAATCTAGTGGCTATTTTAGATTTTATCTTATAAATTATTGGTGAACTTCGTGCGTAAAAAACTCTTGAAAACGAATCCACAAAATCCTTCGCAATTCGAATTATCCACAAGGTAAATTAAGCTGATAATTAAACAAATAGAGGTAAAATACCCAATAATAAAAAAAGAGCAACTACTATCACTATACCAAGTTGGAGTCAACTTTCTATGAAATATGAATAAGGAGGCGCTGGACATCAATAGAATCCGGGCCATCCAAGGGATCCATTTATGCAAAGGCTTTTTGAATTATTTTATCATAAATGATATTGTACATAAAATGATCATCATCGCTCTGTTGTAAGTGATCGAATTAATAGGTTCACACTAAAACTTTTCGCTTTTGATAGGGCTACATAGAGCTGATCATGTAAAGAACAGGTTCACGCTGGGGAGAAATAGCCTAATGTCCTCAGCCTTCACGATAACCGAGACATCCCAAGGACTTATCTTTTCGAAGTCATTCAGTGCACTGTCGATTCTCGTTCTTCAAAGTGACAGTACGACCGTCGATTTTGTTTTCGAGAATGCATTGATTGCGCACGCCGACAAGTCTTTCAAAGGCGTTGATGGCCATGCCATTACCCCTATAAATATGGGGCATTCCGGCACTATCTCCCTATCCAAGTGCCCTTCTTCATTCACTCATCCCTTTCTTCTCAACGTCTTCCTTTATTGTCAACCATCATGTTTGGGGCTCTCGACTTTAAGGTTATAGGGTAGCATTCTCATCAGCTGTGTGGTGGCCTTCTGCCTGAACTTTCCTTTGTCGAGCGAGATTGTACCATCTTATCGTAGTTATTGTTGTTGTTACGCCTACTAGTGTTGTCCTTATCGACTCGGGATGATTATACGGGGGATCAATTTTCTCTACCTCAGAAAGTTATTTGGATTGTACACTACTATTCATGAGGGGGCTCGGATTATACGCCGCTCACATTTATACCCTGGCTCGGCGTGGTGCTTTGCCCCGAGCTGGTAGCTTGCATGGCTCACTATTATAAGAAGTGGATTTTAAGTAGATGTAAGTGAGGTCGACGTTCGCCAAGTCCGTTGTTGGTCTGAGGTTCTCTTGGCCAATGAGGGTCCTCGACCTCTGGCGGGCTATGGCGTTTTTTTGTCCCTTGCTGCTTCTCCACTTTCCTCCCCTTCATTTTCTCCATTGAAGATGCCATTCTAGAGGGTCGAAACGAGGCTTTCGAAGGAACATCGCTTTGGAAGATATTGTCTCTGAGGAATTATGCCCGAAGAGAGGGTGTCCGAAGGCGCTACTGCAGGAGATGGACATTCGAGAGTAGACTAGGCTCTAGGCTTTGTTTCTTGTATACCCTTTTTGCCTTTTTGTTTCTGTGCAAGGACCCTTTGTGGGCTTTTGTAATCATATGTAAGCACCCTCGAGGGCCGTTGTGAGCAAATGTTTCTAAATATAAAGATATTTTCTTGACTTCTGCCTTTGACGCTTGCCATATTCTTTTATATTTCTGGGGATTCTGAATGTATGCCTTTGTTGACGATTGTCAATATCTAACTCGGATGCGAGTATTCCTTCCGGTCTTTGGTTGATAGAAATAGCTCCTTTTTTATTCCACCATTGTTCCTCGGACCAAGCCTGAAGTGGTCGGATAGACTCGGGCCGTCGGGACCCTCGAGTCACATGAAGATAGCACCTCAAAACTCGAAGTTTTTGAGAGCGGCATCTGAGTGAGGGCAAACTTCAGGCACCTGGAGATTTGTTTTGAACTTGGTGTAGATAATATTTAAAGACATTGTAGATACGATCCCAATGAGGGGTTGCCCATATTTAGGCATGTCCTGAGGTCGAGCGCTTATTTTTCTTCTTGAGATGAACCTTCGAGATTGGACGCCATCTCGAACTCTATGATGGTGCTGAAAGATTTTTGGAGCCTAACTTCTTACTGATGGAGATCCTCAAGGTCGGGTAACACCTCGGGACTGTAGATGACGTTGTTGGCTTTTTGAAGCCTAAATTTTTCTTGCTGGAGGTCCTCGAGGTCGTGTACCACCTCGGTACTGGGGATGACGTTACAGGCTTTTTGAAGCCTAACTTCCTTTTGATAGAGGTCCTCGAGGTCGGGTACCACCTCGGGACTGGAGATGGCATCGTTGGCTTCTTAGAGCCTAACTTATTCTTGATGGAGGTCCTCGAGGTCGGGTACGATCTCGAAAATGGAGATGACGTTACAAGCTTTTTAGAGCCTGAATTCTTCTTGATGGAGGTCCTCGAGGATGGGTACCACCTCGGGACTCGCATTGAAGTTATTGGCCTCTCGGGGCCTATCTTGGTCAGGTAGATCGTTGCTGTTTCCCCACATATATATGGGGTGCTTCCGCTTCTTGGGAGATCCCACTGTTTTAGATAGCTATTCTTCCATTTCGGTGTTGACTCATTCATTACGTTAGCATCAGAGTGTTTGTGTAGGTTCTCACTTTAGCTCTCTAGTCCTTCCATAGCTACGACTGCTAATTCGGGGCCTGCCTGGCAGAGAGAGAAGAGTTCCACTCCTAGCTCTCAGTATCCACGGGAGTTTACCTTGAAGACTATGTCTTTTATAAGAGAAGAACATCTTGAGATAGTGAGGAGAGACTGGGGATAGGGGGAGAACGTAACGTTACAGACGCTTTCCTCGGACGAGCCTATCACTGGCCCTGCCAATGGATACCTGAAGGTGTACATGTATCCCTTCACACTGGGCTCCCTTGATAGGGTTGTGTTCGGCTTCTGTTTAAAGTATCGGGTTACTTTGGCACAGATACACCCGTCGTTTTGGCGAATAGTGTTGATGATGAGGTTCTTTGCAGAGAAGGCGAGGCTTGAATTCGCACTCACCCATTCCGTCAGGCTATACCAGCCTTTTCACCATCGAGGTCTGCTAACCTTGCGGTGCCATACGTCTATGCCCTTTGTTGTTGACGATGAGGAAGATAGAGATCGGGAGTGGATTAGTCGATTCGTCTGGGTCCGGACAGCCGACGTTATCCCCGTGGAACTTATGCCATTACGCAAGGAAATGAATTATACATGTAAGTGGAGCGTCCTATGCTTTCTCAAATTTTAACCGTGTTTCCTCCTTTTCTGCAGCAATTTCATGGGCATCGGGCAACATTCCTAATCTGCTTGGTTGGGTCCGAAAGATGGCAACCCACTCGACTCGTGATAAGCGCTGGTGGCGAGCTGTGTCCCGGCCAAGATGGGAAGCAAAATATCACGGTATATGTGTTACTATTTTTTCCTTATCCCTTATTTATTTGGAGAGACATTTTCCCTTTTTCGCGTATTAATATTACCTTTATAGGTATCGGAGAGCCTCTAGAGGCAAAGTTGTGCTCCTTCGGAGAGGGGAAGGGGTTTCCTGCTTCCAAGCTAAAGACAATAATAATAAGAGGGACATGTACTTGCAGGGCGATGGCGATCATGGCAAGGCGAAGCGGGGCCTAGCCTCTGAGACAAAAACATCGTTTCAAACCTGCTGCACCCGAAGTTTCTGGTTCTAGAAAGATGGCTTCTCTGAGAAATCGTGCTTCGACCGGGGCTCATTCTTCTAGGGCTGAGGGGACTGGATCAACATATATGTGCTCGGCCTTCGAGGAAGTCCGCCGACTTCACTTGCGGTGAGCTTCACCATAGTCCTTCCTAATCCCGCGTCTTCCCTTTCTTATCGAGTGTTTCTTTTGCAGGCTTTTGACAGGCTTAGGTCTGAGCTGCTTTGCCATAGAGCTAGGCTCCGGAAAGCTCTGGATGAGGGTAGGTCCCTTAGGCTCCTTTATGAGGAGAAGGAAGTGGAGTTGGCACACTGTCGAGTACACGTTATGCCTTTTAACTTCTGAGGTTAACTCTTTGCCCATCCAGTTGTAGAAAAAGATGGAGGCCTCGGAACATCTTAGGGGTGAAGACGACCGAATCAAGAATGATAGTGGCGAGCTAAGAGCTCGGGCGCAGGTTAAAGCTTCAGGGGAGAAAGGAGCCTTGGCTAAAGTTCCTGCCCTCGAGGTCGAACTCTGCTTTGCTCGTGATAATGCTTTAGTTTAAACGGAGATGATCACGATGCTCGAATCTAAACTTTCGAGGGTCAGTTATGAGATCGTTGATGCTCGGACCGAAGTAACACTGAGCTGGACTAAGTCCAATCAGGAGATGGTGATTTATTCGAAGGATGCTACCGATGCCCAAGCCGAGTTGGAGAGGGTCCTCGATCGTGAAGAGAGGATTAAAGAATATGCTCGTTGTAAATACTGAAGAAAGGTTCTCGAGGAGAGAGGTGCCAAGGGTTTTGTTCTCCCGAAAGAGTTGGCGCGAGCAAGGGCGGACGAGCTTGGTGTTCGATTACTCCTGTACGATGCTGAGGAGAGTAAAGCTGAGGCCGATAGGCTATAGTCCTTAGGGGCGGGGCGTAGACTTTGCCATTTTGTATGCAATATCTTCAGAGTGTGTTTGTAGATGGAGAATGCACTTTTTCGCGTATGTAAATAAAGGAAAACTTGTGGCTTTATTTCTTTTGTACCCCTTTCTGTTTCACCTTTGGCCAGGCGAACTGGTTTCAGAGTTGGTAAGAATTATTAGATTCGTGATATAGCCCTGGGGCTTTTTAGGAAGGCCCGGGAGCTCTTATGCGCTCGGTCGATGTGACCTTTAGTGTAAGCCGATGTTACAACTCTTATGCTTTTGCTCAACTATTTTGGGTTTAGTCTCCGAGTCGGGCTTCAACTCGAGCTCATTCGACCCTTAAGCTTTTATGTTTGCATGGATGGTCGACAATTGCTCTTACGCCTTTGATCGAAGCGATCTTTTGTGGCCCTGAGGCTTGTTATGCTGGCGACGACGGCTCTTATGCTTTGCCCTTAAGCATGTGTAGTTAACTATTTTGGGTTTAGTCTCCGAGTCGGGTTATGACTTGAGCTCATTTAACCCTCAAGTTTTGTATTTGTGTCTGTAAACACGTGATTTTTGACCCTCCCCGAGAATTTTTACAATTTTGCATAAATATTTAATTTAGGCCTAATATAGCTATTTTAGCTAGTTTGGACCATTTT
>MU725878.1:2401-27019 GCA_026770625.1 Nicotiana glauca
GGGGGGGGGGGGGGGGGGGGGGGGGGGGGAGGAATTGTGATCTATTAAAAATTTAGTCAACTAACAGTGATTTAAGTTGAATAGATCGAGATTCGAGAGTAGAAGTAAAATGACAGTAAACAAACAGAGAAAGACACACATCAATTTTATACTGGTTCGATACCGGTGTGGTACTTATATCTAGTTTCATTTGGGTCACAAGGGTTCCTTTTAGATCTTTCAAAGAATTACAACAGGAATGGTTTTGATTCGTTCACCACCAACGAAGTATAGTAATCAGTGAATCTTGATAATGACACAATTCTCTTGTGTTCTAACTCTTCCCATCTTTTGAAACACTGATAAACTTTAGATTACAATGTTTAGGCTAAGATGTAGAGAGACTTAGAAACAATGTGTGCAGTTGCGCAAGTTTTCTAATTGAACCAAGCAGCCTTCTTATAGTAGATGAAAATAGCCGTTGAGTCTTGATCAGAAATAGAGGCACGAGATCTTTGAAAGGATTTTACCCAAGTGGTGCCTTTTCAAATTTTGTTCCTTTGAAAGACCAGATTCGATTTGTGACTTTCCTTTGTCACAACTTTTCATTTACGAGACAGTCAATCCCTTGACCAAGCTTTAATTGAGGAAGCTGAATATGGCAATAACTCATTAATTGGAAAATCGATTGCCTTGATTGAGGCCGAGTAGATCAACAACCTTTTGGTTTCTTCTATAGATCCATTGATTTAGCAATCACACCTTTAGATAGCTTCTCATTGCGTTTCTTTCCTTTTGATGATTCCTGCGAAATAAAGTAATTGAACATTGCCGTCATTGAAACCTTAAAATTTAACTTAACAATCTCCCCATTTTGATGATGACAATCAAGAGAGAATAAACATCAATAAAGATTATATTCATTAATAGAAACTTCCCTTTGTCTGACTTGATGCCTGCTTCCCTTGAGAGGCTGAATTTACTCTGAGAGCTCCCCCTGACTCATTGGTTGCTCCCCTTGAGAGCTTGAATTGTTTCCCAAGCCTGCTTACTTCTCTTACCATGTTCTCTGCCTTTGACATCAATCAAAAAGGGAAAGAAAATAACACAAGCAAGAGTAATATACGACGTAATGTACATAATAACTAGCTAAATAGTGCAACAAAAGTAATGCCTTCAGTAGAGGCATGGGTTGTACAGACCCAGGCAAAAGAAAGTTTATAAAAACCACCAGCAAGCAAGCAAAAAAATTGTCTTTGAAACCATCACACGAGTACACATTAGTTTCTTCCAAGGAAGTACTTGAGAGTGTTGATCACTTTGGTACAAAAGGAGTCATAGGAATTCTCGACATATTTGACTAGCTTATCCATTTTTTCAGTCAATAGAATTGAAAGCCCTGATTATCTCCTCGTAACTCCTCTATCCATTCTAAGCTTAGCCACATCTGTACTTGTATCTTTAATGACTTCCCTGATTTTCTCCACCCGCTCCTTTATCTCAACCACAAGTTATTTTACCTCATCCAATTATTTCTGCATTGGCTGAAGATTTTGAGAGGCAGTCGACTGAGATACTGATTGTTCAGTTTGAACTTCAACTCGCATTGGAATACTGTCAAATTTGGCACATTTAACTCATCCATCATCACTCAAGGTGTACCCCATCATTGAAAAAGATATTTTATCATAAGTTCTAGTAATGTGCTTGGGTGTAAAGGGTGCCAAATCTACCTTTATAACTTTAAGGATGTGTAAGATGAGCAGTCCATATGCTAAACAAGCAGCAGAGGAAGATATGGCCCTAATACTTTGAAGCATGTATTGGCGAATCCACACAAACCAATTCAGTCTTTTATTATTGACAAGATAGTAAAGGACAAACACATCCTAGTAGATAAAGAACTAAGGGACCCAGTGCTGGGCAGTAGAATGATAGCAATCATGTAGGCCAAAATACGATGTTCAAACTTTAGGTTCTTGGGGCCAATATCAGGAGGATTATCAGATAAAAAGACTTTGGCTTCATCAAAGGATACTTCAAAATCTTTTGGCCAAGAATTTTGAACAAAAATATCAAACCCACTATAACTTAGCAGAGGAAATCTTTTTAAATCGATAAAAGTCTAGAACAATTCTAGTGCCTAACACCATAGATTACAGGTCATCTTTGTAATTCACAAATAAATTTGCATAAAACATACTCATCGGTTCCTCATAAACAAAGTTACTAACAATGTTGAACAAAGAATAAAGATGTTGAAAATCAAATATAGAGGTCACATCACAGCGCAAATCTTTCATGAGAAAAAGACTTTTATAGCGTACATAAGCCATAGATTTTGACTTGTAGGACTCAAACCTTGCTTTTTCACTTGGACCATAGAAGATCAACTTGTCCTCAGGTCCGAATTTAGTATTTTCCACCTTTCTTTTCTTGCATGAAACCTTTTTGGGGGTTTTCTAAATAGGCCTTTTTCCTGCCTTTTTTTTGACTGATAGGAGGATTTTTGAAGGATTCACTACTCTCATTGTCAGTCTTGAGAAAGTATAAGTCAATAGATGACTCTAAATCTATAAGTTCTTCAGGATTGAAGGGTTTTTGAAACCTTCGGCTTCGTCTGGTTGTAGTGGATGAAGAGGAATCTCTTTTTGCCATGATGAAGAGGTTTGGTTGATAGGAATGAAGGGTGTAATGGATATGAGAGGGTTTTTATCAAAATAAATTAAGAACAAGTATACTTTGCCTTGTATCGATGATTTGTTTGACTAGCTTCAGGGAGTGAGAGTGTTCTTCAAGATTGATCTCCGCTCAGGTTATCACCAGTTGAAGATCAAGGACTCGGATATTATTAAGAAAGCTTTCAGGACTAGATATGGTCATTATGAGTTCCTTGTGATGTCTTTTGGGCTGACCAATTGTCACGCCCCAAGTTCGAGGGACATAACCGACGCTCGACCGAGTAACCCCAGTCAAGCGGACCTGGGTGCCTTTCCTATCCTACGTGTTATCCCACATTTTCATTACTTATTAACCAAGTGAAACAACTAATTATAATTGGAACACCTTGTTACAAAATCATACATAACATAGATAATCTTTAGCGTGGTTTACAACTTACATCGCCCAACTTACAAAATACATATTTACATAAGTTCTTAACCCACATTTCCTGTCTACGGAGCCTCTAAAGATGAAAGAGGAATAATACAATACTTGCCGGCAACAAGGCTCCGGCTATACCTTTTACAAATACCAAAACAAGATCCCAAAAGATAAGAACAGAAGCGGCGTGAGCCACGCAGGGCCCCGAAAGGAAAGGGGCTCACTAATTCAGCTGGCAGAAAGTAATGAGGAGCTACGGTCGGTGGACTGGAGTGCATGCTATAGATCCACCTACAATCATAACAGGAATATAGCGCCCCCGGAAAAAGGGGCGTCACATTGGTAATTGCCCACAACAAGCCATAGATATTGTTACCACAGTTATTCCAGCTGCACTAGTCACAATTTCCTCAATTACAACCACATAACACAATCACCACGTACTAATCACAAGAAATTCATAAGTAATTTACGTACATATCACCTACTAAGCATATATACATCAAACTAGGCGATTTTACAAGGATCAAGTTAGCCATACATACCTCGAGCCGAATTTCTTTTTTGACTTCTATTCTCAATTCACCAAGCAGTCTAGCAATGGCAATATAGTGCACAAATTAATACACATAACTTAGAATTGAAGTTCACAACTGCTACTCAAACTCATTTAGGTTATTAATCCCTCTTTGAATGCTCCTTCACCCCTACCCAATTCCTCCTACTAGATTTTAGGTTTTTACTAGACATGCATGAAGGATTTCAACCATTATACCAAGGATTAAAGCATGAGACTCCCCCTCTTAGTTTAAACCATAAATTAAATACGAGAAGTTAGGGATTTTACCTGCAAGGAAAGGGGGTATGAAGATAAGCTTGAAATTTCCCGGCTCGGATGGTTTTGAAGAACCAAATTTTGGAGAAGATGACTTTCTCTCTCAAGACCCTCTCTCCCTCTCTCTTAATTTGCTCAGAAAGTATGTTAAAATGAGGGGTTGGGGTGTTTTATTAGAAAGGGGGTTGGGTTTGAAATTTAGAAAATAGAAGCCCGAACAAGATCTGCTCTCACACTATGCGATCGCAGAGTTGAAATGCGGTCCGCAGATTGGACCGCAGAAATGCGCCCAAAACTTTGAAGGTCTGTCTCGGTCTGCGACAGGAATGCGGTCCGCATTCCTGTTATGCGGTCGCATTTTGCACTGCAGAATTGACCTCCACAAATCCTTGAGGAATTTATACGATGATTATGCGGTCCGCATATTGATTATGCGATCGCATAATGGACTGCATTTTCAACATCAATTTTAACAATCCTTCTGCTTCACTCTGCGGCAGAAATGCGGTCCGCATAGCTGATCTGCGACCCCATTCTGGATCGCAGAATGACAATTTTCTGGAAAATTGATTCATTTGATTTTTAAGTGCAAAATCAGTAAAAAGTGTTCGAACCGCGGCGAGCTAAGAATTCTACACATTCCTAGCACATATTCGGACCTTGGCACTACGAGCTACTGGGTTTTAAGCACAAAATTTTATGGGGCCTTACACCAATGCCCCAACAACATTCATGCATTTGATGAACAGAGTGTTCCAGTCGTATCTCGACTCGTTTTTCATAGTTTTCACTAATGATATTCTGGTGTATTCGCGTAGTCAGGAGGAGCGCATGGAGCATTTGAGAGTTGTGTTGCAGAGATTGAGGGAGGAGAAACTTTATGCAAAATTCTCTAAGTGTGAGTTTTTGCTTGGTTCTGTGGCATTCTTGGGGCTCGTGGTGTCTAGTGAGGGTATTCAGGTCGATCTAAAGAAGATAGAGGTGGTTCATAGTTGGCCCAGACCGTCCTCAGCCACAATGATTTGCAGTTTTCATAGTTTGGCGGGTTATTATCGCCATTTTGTTTAGGGATTTTCATCTATCACATCACCTTTGACCAAGTGGTCTCAGAAGGGTGCTCCATTCATGTGGTCGGATGAGTGTGAGGAGAGCTTTCAGAAGCTCAAGACTGCCTTGACCACAGCTCAAATGTTAGTATTGCCATCAGCTTGAGGTTCTTATACCGTGTATTTTTATGCTTTGAGAGTTTGTATTGGGTGTGTTTTGATGCAGGAGGGTAGGGTTATTGCTTATGCTTCTCGTCAGTTGAAGCCTCAAGAGAAGAACTATCCTATTTATTATTTGGAGTTGGCTGCTATTGTTCACGCATTGAAGATTTAGAGGCATTATTTGTATGGTGTGTCTTGTGAAGTGTTTACTGATCATCGTAGCCTCCGGCACTTATTCAAGCAGAAGGATCTCATTTTGAGGCAGCGAAGGTGGTTGGAGTTGCTAAAGGATTATGATATTACTATTTTGTACCATCAGGGGAAGGCCATTGTGGTGGCCGATGCTTTGATTCGAAAGGTGGTAAGTATGGAGAGTTTGGCATATATTGCAGTTGGGGAGAGATCTCTTATAGTTTATGTTCAGTCCTTGCCCAATCGGTTCGTGAGGTTGGATATTTCGGAGCCAGTCGGGTATTGGCTTGTATGATTTCTCGATCTTCTTTATATGATCGCATCAGAGAGAGCCAATATGATAATCCTCAATTTCTTGTCCTTAAGGACAAATATCAACATGATGATACCAGATATGTAACTATTAGTGATGATGGTGTGTTGAGGATGCAGGGCCGGATATGTATGCCCAATGTAGATGGGCTTCGGGAGTTGATTCTGGAGGAGGCCCATAGCTAGCAGTACTCTATTCATCCGGGTGCCATGAAAATGTATCAGGATCTGAGACAGCATTATTGATGGAGGAGAATTAAGAAAGATATTGTGGAATTTGTAGCTCGGTATCTCAATTGTCAGCGGGTGAAATATGAGCATCAAAGACCGGGTGGCTTGCTTCAGCGAATGAATATTCTAGAGTGGAAGTGGGAGCAAATCACCATAAACTTTGTAGTTGGGCTCCCACGGACTTTGAAGAAGTTCGATGCTATTTGGGTGATTGTGGATCGGCGGACTAAGTCCGCACACTTCATTCTTGTGTGTAGTACTTATTCTTTATAGTGGTTGGCAGAGACCTATATCTGGGAGATTGTTCATTTGCATGGTGTCCCAGCTTCCATCATTTCAGATAGGGGCACTCAGTTTACTTTGCAGTTTTGGAGGTCTGTGTAGCGAGAGTTGGGTACTCAGGTTGAGTGGAGCATAACTATTCAGCCTCAGACGGACCAACAGTCCGAGCGCACTATTCAGATATTGGAGGACATGTGGTGTGCTTGTGTCATTGATTTCGGAGGGTTATGGGATTAGTTTCTACCGCTAGTGGAGTTTACTTAGAAAAACAGTTACCACTCGAGTATTCAGATGGATCCATATGAGGCTTTGCATGGGAGATGGTGTAGATCTCCAGTTGGTTGGTTTGAGCCGGGCGAGGCTAGGTTATTGGGGACAAACTTGGTGTAGGATGCTTTAGACAAGGTGAAGGTGATTCAGGAGAGGCTTCATACAATGCAGTCGATACAAAAGAGTTACGCTGATAGGAAGGATCGAGATGTGTCCTACATAGTTGGTGAGAAGGTTCTATTGAAGGTTTCACCCATGAAGGGTGTTATGAGATTTGGGAAGAAAGGTAAATTGAGTCCTCGGTTCATTAGGCCTTTTGAGGTACTTCAGAGTATTGGGGAGGTGTCTTATGAGCTTGCTTTTCCACCAAGCTTGTCGAGTGTGCATCCAGTATTTCATGTTTCTATGCTCCAGAAGTATATTGGGGATCCGTCTCATGTTCTCGATTTCAGCACGGTTCAGTTAGATGGTGATTTGACTTATGATATAGAGCCAACAGCTATTTTAGAGTGTCATGTTCGAAAGTTTAGATCAAAGGATATTGCTTCAGTGAAAGTGTAGTCGAGGGGTCGGCCCGTGGAGGAGGCCATCTGGGAGACCGAGCGGGGGATGTAGAGCATCTATCCTCACCTATTTGAGGCTTCAGGTATGTTTCTTGACCCATTCGAGGATGAACATTTATTTAAGAGGGGAAGGATGTAATGACCCGGTCAGTCATTTCATGAGTTACCATTCCGTTTCCCCTATTTCTACTTCTTATTGCTTTGTTTATCGGTATATGTGTTATCGGGTTGGATGGCTCGGGTTTGTAAAGGTTTTGGTAAGGTTTGAGACACTTAGTCTTTTTTGTGTAAGCTTAAGTTGGAAAAGTCAATCAGATGTTGACTTATGTGTAAAAGGGCTCAAATATGAATTCCTATGGTTCAGATAGCTTCCGGAGGTGATTGGGGACTTAGGAGCATGATCGCAATGTGTTTTAGAGGTCCGTAGTATATTTAAGCTTGAATTAGCGAAATTGGAATTTTGGCGTTTTTCGATTGGTAGGTGAGATTTTTGATATAGGGGTTGGAATGGAATTTCGGGAGTTGCAGTAGGTCTATTGTGTTATTTGGGATGTGTGTGCAAAATTTTAGGTCATTCGGATGTGGTTTGATAGACTTTTTGATCAAAAGCATAATTTGGAAGATTTTGAGAACCTTAGGCTTGAATCCGATGTGTTTTGGTTGATTCGATGTTGTTTGAGGTGTTTTGAAGATTGGTATAAGTTTTAATAGTAGTATATGGCTTGTTGATCTTTTGGTTGAGATCCCGCGTGCCTCGGGGTGATTTCGAATGGTTCGCAGAAGATTTGAATTAGGTTTTTAGCAGCTGAAGTTTTTCCCATTTCTATCATAATCGCACCTGTGGCTAGGGGACCGCAGGTGCAGTCTTGCATAAGCTAGTTTGGAGCCGCAGATGCGTCCAAGGAAGGCATCAGTTGGAACTGCAGAAGTGTTTGAGGAAGCGCACCTACGATAGCAAAGATGCGGGATTTGCTTCGCAGATACCACACCTGGGATTTAAGTGGTGACCGTAGAAGCGGCTCTTACGACCGCAAAAGCGGTTGTGCAGGAGCGAGTACTGGACCGCATGTGTGAAAAGCCTGGGCCAGAAGGTTTAAAAGATTTCCTTCGCGAATTTGAGTTATTTCTCCACCATTTTAAGTCGGTTTTGGAGCTTTTTGGGAGATTTTGAAGAAGGAATTCAAGGGAGCTTCATTGAGGTCAGATTGTTGAATGTAAAACTCGTTTCTATGGTGTTATTTCATGGATTAGAGTTGTAATTTATGGAAATTAAGGGTTAAAATTTCGGAAACTAGTGCTTGAGAATTGGAGAACTTTGAGCAAGGGTTTGAGGGGTCATTTGTGATCGAATTTTAGTACTTTTGATATGTATGAACTCGTGGGGAGATAAGGAGTCTAATGATGTAAAATTTATCGAATTTCAAGACATGGGCCTGAGGGCCGGGTTTGGTTAATTTCAGGATTTGCGTGGTATTTTGATTACTCTTGAGTGGGCTTCGTTCCCTTAGAATATTTTGATGGTTATGTACTGATTTTGGCTAGATTTGGAGCATCCGAAGGCTGATTCGATGGGCAAAGGCATCGCAAGCTAGAATTTGGACCGGATTGAGGTGAGTAATGATTGTAAATGTTGTCCTGAGTGTATGAAACCCTGAATATCACATCGTTGTGCTATATTGAGGTGACACACATGCTAGATGTCGAGCATGCGGTCGTGCACCATTGGGGATTGTGACTTAGTCCATCCCGAATGACCATTTTACCACGTATTTGATTGAAAACTGTTTGCTATCATCATGTTTTGCGCTGAATGCCATACTTGGGCCTCGCGCCAACCGTTTTGGACCTTTAGGGGATTTTTACTGCTATTTCCTCATAGTTTTGATTTCATATATGCACTCAGTCAAGATATATCTTACTGTTTTCATAACTCAGCCATGTTTACTCTGTTTTATCACATTAAATTATATTTTGGGCTGAGCATCCTATTTTTACCATGCCCGAGTGGCTTTTAGATACTTCTGACTGAATAGGGCCGAGGGCCTGTGTTGTGAGGATTATTATGGGATCGAACAGCACGCCGCAGCAGTATTGTACTGATTATAATTATAAGGCAAATGGAATGAGTTGTACGCCATGAGGTGGCTTGATATGAGGGCGAGAGCCTATTGACTGTACCACGAGATGGCTTGATGTTGTGCTTGGGCCGTAAGGGGCCCCTTCTGGAGTCTGTACACCCCCAGCGAGTGCGGGTACCTAGTGTGATATATAATATAGCCTGAGGGGCTGATATTGTTCAATGTCATTGCCCGAGGGGCTGATTCTGTTGATATTGTGCCCGAGGGGCTGATTCTATTGATATTGTGCCCGAGGGGATGATTTTATGCCTTTATCTATTCTTGTTGTTTTATCATTTACTTGTTTAACTGCTAAAGATGCTTAAAAGAGGTTTTCACTAGAATAAGGTGTTTTCTTACAAGTTTCATTATTTTATTGCACTGCATTGATTTTATACTGTCTATGTGTAGCATCTTGTTGTGATTTTTCGTGTTTTCTTACCGGTCAAACTTTATTTATTGTTATTACTTGCTGAGTTGGCGTAATCACTTTACTCCCTGCACCATGTGTGCAGATTCAAGAGCCTCGGGTCTTGCCAGTCAGGGTTGATTTCACCCAACAGGTCATTTGGAGTCCACTAGGTAGCTGCTCAGCGTTCGCAACCCAGTGTTTCTCCCTCCTATCTTGCTTTGTATTTCTAGTTCTGTAATAGACTGTATAAACTCTTTTAGACTCTTAGACACATGTTAGATCCTCATGACTAATGACACCTCGATGTCGGGTTGTGTTGGTTGTTTTCCGCAATTGATATTTTTCACTCTATTTTTTTGTGGTTTCATCATTATTAATGACTTGATTATGAATCATTATATCTGTTAATTAATTTGGGGTATGTGTTGGCTGGCCTTGTCTTCATGAGAGGCACCATCACAATCAGGTTTGGGTTTAGGGTCGTGGACAGGGGAATTGGAAGATTTCCCTTTTTGATCACTCACTAGACTTTCATATCATAAGACATGGTGTATGTTTCCATATGCACCTTCCAATGAGAAAAATGTTGTCCATTGAGGTATGGTGGTCGAACTTGACAAGTTACTTCTTCAAATAGAGCACCAACGACTGTGTTTGATCTAATGATCTTTTCCTCACTAGCTGTTAAGCAAAGTTTGGTGTTACAACCCATATCCACACGCGTTAGTTCATGCCATATGTTAGTTAACATAAATCCAAGAAGGAATTATCTTTTAGATGATAAGAATTTAATCTTATTGGTCTTAAGTGATACAAGGGTGTATAAGGGTAATTAACAAGTATTAGAAGTTAAACGAATTAAGTATGTTGTAACTTGTATTTCAAGGTAGACCTAGAGGTGATTAATACACTCAAGAGGTCATGCTTTAAGGTTTTTGAATCATATAATATCCGTATCATAAGTCTTGAATTCAAACGAGTTATGAGAGAAAAGTCGACAAAAGTTGTCACAACTTAGGTTCATAATTTTACTTAAACATTAGGTCAAAAGTTACTAAGCTTTTCTCCCAATCTACTTAGAATTATGGGGTGATCTACCCACCAAATTTAATATCTATGAGTCTAGTTTCCAACACATTAAACAGTTTGTCGATACAATCTTTGAATAGAGAGATATTTGTGTTTTTGCGAGACTGCGCCAAGCACCTCTCTCTGGGGCCCACTTAGGCTGCTTAAGACTTTTGGATATATATATATATATATAATGCCTCCAACCCATTTTAAGTCATTTCATTTCACTATATTCAGACCTTAGAACCGTAGGAATATCCTCTAAAGGTTCTCTCATGATTCAAGACCCAAACAAAGGCCAAACAACACAAATCAACTGTCGAGAATCCCGTGGCGCTAGTAAGTTTCTTGTTCTTCTTGTTATTGCCATTTTTGTGTTGTTCCAGCTCGTGTGGAAGGTTGTTTTCAGGGGTTTATGTTCTGTAGATACTCCCTCAAGTTCTGAATATCAACCCTAGGTGATTTCAATCCTTCTAAAGTGATTCTAGTACCGAAAAACCCTAATTGATTGCTAGATTTTCTTCCTTGTTGTTGTGGTAGCATTGGAGGGATATTTTCGTGGAAAATTAAGGCCAAATTAGAGTTGTTGTTTCTTTCTAAAGGTAAGGAACCTCTAACTCTATATGAATTTAAGATTATTCAAGTTGCAGCTAAGTCATTCAGGCTAGAACTTGTGAAATATATATCGAAAGGCTTTGTAGTAATGTTATCGGTTGGTAGACAATTTTGGGAGGTTCAATATGATTAACATTGATGTTGTTTGGGCTGTTTGGTGATTGTTTTCACTTGTGGGAAGTCATATAAATAGGGAGGTGCTGTCCGTTTTATTGTAAAATAGGTTGTGGTTGGTACATAATAGTTACAACGCTTAAACGTTAACGATAGTGTCATTTCTCCTATTGTAGACTAAGGAGTCGTGACATTTGCATAGCTTGAGGTTGGGCAGTATATACAAGGTATGTGAGGCTATTCCTTTCCTTCTTTTGCACGACTCCGATTGTACATAATGTAATGAGCGAGCTTCCAAATATACTCTACTCTTAGAAGCTAGTAGTATTTGCATTGTTTCCCCTCTTATGGAACGATATTCTTATGTTAGTGAAGAATTAGTCCTAATAATGTGTACAGAGGATACCGACCTTACGTCACTCCGAAAGGTTTGAATTATTGAAAGACTACGACGTTGAGATATTGTATCATCTCGGTAATGCCAATGTTATGGCAGATGCTCTCAGTCGTAAGTCAATGGGAAGCTTAGTACATATTGAGGTAGGTAGATGGGGGTTGGCTAAAGAACTTCATCAGCTAGCCAATATGAGAATAAGATTGTTAGACTCTGATGACGGAGGTGTTACTGTACAAAATACATCAGAATCATCTTTGGTAGCCGAGGTAAAAGCACGGCAATATGAAGATCTTAGCTTAGTACGAATGAGAGAGAGCATTCAATAGTTTAAAATTACGGCTTTTGAGATTGGAGGAGATGGGGCAATGAGATACCATGGCCGATTATGTGTTCCTGATGTGGCAGGGTTGCGAGAGAAAATTATGAATGAGATTCATCAATCCTGATATTCCATCCATCCAGGATCGACAAAGATGCATCATGATGTCCAGGACCAGTATTGGTGGGATAACATGAAGAAGTCTATTGCAAAATTTGTAGCCCAGTGTCCCAATTGTCAACAAGTAAAGATAGAACATCAGAAACCCAGTGGATTGCTTCAGAATATAGATATTCCAACCTGGAAATGGGATGTGATTAATATGGACTTCGTTATTGGATTACCTCGCTCTTATCATAAATTTGACTACATCTGGGTGATAGTTGATCGACTTACAAAATGTGCCCATTTTCTGTCAGTTAAGACAACTTACACGGCTGAAGATTATGTGAAATTGTATATCAAGGAGATTGTTAGGCTTCATGGTGTGCCGGTATCTATTATAGCAGATCGAGGAGCTCAATTTACGCCTAACTTTTGGAGGTCTTTTCAAAAGGGTTTAGGCACACAAGTAAATCTCAGAACTACAGTTCATCCACAGATTGACGGACATGCTGAACTTACCATTCAGACACTTGAAGATATGCTACGAGCATGTGTTCTAGATTTCAAAGGGAATTGGGATGACCATCTTCCACTCATAGAATTTGCCTACAATAATAGCTACCACTCCAGTATTAAAATGGCCCCATATGAGGAACTATATGGGAGGAGATGTAGATCACCAGTTGGATGGTTTGAAGTCGGTGAAAAAGAATTATATGGGCTAGATTTGATTCACCAATCCATTGAGATGGTAAAAGTGATACAGGAGTGATTGAAGATGGCACAAAGCAGGCAAATGTCTTATTTCGATGTCCGACGTCATGATATGGAGTTCGAGGTTGGTGATTGGGTTTTCCTGAGAATCTCACAGATGAAGGGTGTTATGCTTTTCGGGAAGAAAGGTAAGCTGAGTCCGCGGTATATCAGGCCGTATAAAATTCTTCAATGAATTGGACAAGTTGCTTATGAGTTAGAATTGCCATTCGAATTGGAATTTGTCCACCCAGTATTCCATGTACTATGTTGAGAAAATGTATTGGAGACCCTTCTCGGGTTGTCCCTATAAAAGATGTACAAATTATAGGGGATCTATCATATGAAGAAGTACCAGTGGCTATATTAGATCGACAAGTCCGCAGGCTAAGAACAAAAGATGTAGCTTCCATCAATGTATTGTGGAGGAACAAGAATATGGAAGAAATGACATGGGAAGCAGAAGAGGAGATGAAGTCTAAATACCCTTACTTGTTCCAGAATAAAGATAACGAGGATGCTAGGGGAATGCAGGATGCATTAGAAGTTGGAAAAGCTCTATGAGGTACGCAATAGCTTGAGAATACTCTTACTTAGTACAAATTGTGATATGCAGATAATGGACACGTCCATAATGCTTTGTATACCCTGGTAAGTCCATACATTGAGTTAATTGCTTGCAAATTCATCATCAATTTATGGGAGAAACTCGGCTGGAATCCACGATGATTTAAACTCCCCATGAACCCTTACATTCGAGGACGAATGTTCCTAAGGATGGGAGGGTGTTACAACCCATATCCACACGCTTTGGTTCATGACATATGTTAGTTAACATAAATCCAAGAAGGAATTATCTTTGAGATGATAAGAAGTTAATCCTATTGGTCTTAAGTGATACAAGGGTGTATAAGGGTGATTAACAAGTATTAAAAATTAAACGAATCAAGGATGTTGTAACTTGTATTTCCAGGTAAACCTAGAGGTGATTAATGCACTCAAGAGGTCATGTTTTAAGTTTTTTGAATCATATAATATTTATATCATAAGTCTTGATGTCAGACGAGTTATGAGAGAAAAGTCGACAAAAGTTGTCACAACTTAGGTTCATAATTTTACTTAAACATTAGGTCAAAAGTTACTAAGCTTTTCTCCCAATCTACGATCTACCCACCAAATTGAAGATCTATGAGTCTATTTTCCAACGCATTAAACTGTTTGTCAATACGATCTTTGAGTAGAGAGATATTTGCATTTTTGTGAGACTGCGCCAAGCACCTCTCTTTGGGGCCCACTTAGCCGGTTTAAAACTTTTGAATATATATATATATATATATATATATATATATATATATATATATGATGCCTCCAACCCATTTTAAGTCATTTTATTTCACTATATTCAGACCTTAGAACCCTAGGAACATCCTATAAAGGTTCTCTCAATATTCAAGACCCAAACAAAGGGCAAACAACACAAATAAACTGTCGGAAATCCCGTGGCGCTAGTAAGTTTCTTGTTCTTCTTGTTATTGATCATTTTTCTGTTTGTTACAACTCGTGTGGAAAGTTGTTTTCAGGGGTTTATGTTCTATAGATACTCCCTCAAGTTCTTAATATCAACCCTAGGTGATTTCAATCCTTCTAAAGTGATTCTAGTACCGAAAAACCCTAATTGATTGCTAGTTTTGCTTGCTTGTTGTTGTGGCTGCATTGGAGGGATATTTTCGTGGAAAATTAAGGTCAAATTGGAGTTTTTCTTTCTGTCTAAAGGTAAGGAACCTCTTACTCTATATGTATTTAAGATTATTCAAGTTGCGGCTAAGTCATTCAGGCTAGAACTTGTGAAATATATATCGAAAGGCTTTGTAGTAATGTTATCGGTTGGTAGACTATTTTGGGAGGTTCAATATGATTAAGATTGATGTTGTTTGGACTGTTTGGTGATTGTTTTCACTTGTGGGAAGTCATATAAATAGGGGAGGTGCTGTCCGTTTCATCGTAAAATAGGTTGTGGTTGGTGCATAATAGTTATGACACATAAACGTTAACGATAGTGTCATTTCTCCTATTGTAGACTAAGGAGTCGTGACATTTGCATAGCTTGAGGTTGGACAGTATATACAAGGTATGTGAGGCTATTCCTTTCCTTCTTTTGTACGACACTGATTGTACATAATGTAGTGAACGAGCTACCAAAGATACTCTACTCTTAGAAGCTAGCAGTACTTGCATTGTTTCCCCTCTTACGGAACGATATTCTTATGATGTTATCTGTATTGTTGGTACTTCCTGATTCTTATAAGGTTCATAGTGAAGAATTAGTCCTAATGACGTGTTCAGAGGATACCGACCTTACGTCACTCCGAAAGGTTTTGAAAGTGATTCCATGAGTCGAGCATGCATTATATATATGTATCTATTTTACTCTACCAAGCCGGGCTATAGTCGGCCGAGTACGGCACCTATTGTGCAACCACTAATCAGCTGGGTTTTACCGAGCTCCATATGGTCTGGTACGATTCTACCGAGCCTTGTGATGGCCGGGTACATTTTTACTCAGCCTTTTACGGCCGTGTACGATATGATGATGATGATGATGCCCACAAAGGCATATTTTTTAAAAGTTTATGTATATATGTATCATGAATTGCATGTTAGTAGCCCTCAGATATACCCAGATATTACAAGTTGTATATTCTCTATCCCTGCTTATATTAGTATTTGTACTTATGGTTCCCTGCCTTACATAATTAGTACTTTATTTGTATTGACGTCCTTTTATTTGTAGATGCTGCATGTCATGCTGTAGGTCCTGATACATAGGCAGACGCCGCTCCCCTACCACTGTAGGCTGTCCAGTTTAGCGGTGATTGGCGAGATCCCTTCTTCGGACTTGCCATGCTCTTGGTATGCATTTTTGTTATAGATATTATGGGTATGCCGGGGCCCTGTTCCAGCAATGTTGCAACACTTATGTTCCTTTAGAGACTCATAAACAGGTGTCGACTCATATATAGTTTGGTATGCCTTGTCGGCTAGTTTTTGTTGTATAGTCTTTCATGGTAGCGTGGTAGTTTGTACCCTATATATAGTCTCTTGATTGTCCGGTCATCCAATGTTATGTATGTTCATACCATTATCTTTTATTGTTAGTTGTCCATGATCCATGTCTACTAATTATATTGATCTCGTCGGCCCAAAAAGATAATAAAGAAAGTTAGATAAAATGTATGTTGGTGTTCGGCATGTCTGGCTGGGTGCTAGTCATGGCCCTCCAGCTTGGGTCATGACATTTATGAGACTTGCTCTGATACCAATTGAAAGTGCAAGAGGGGGGAGGGGTGAATTATGGTCTATTAAAAAATTAGTCGATTAACAGTGATTTTAGTTGACTAAATCGAGAGCAGAATTAAAACGAGAGTAAAGAAACAAAGAAAGACATACAACAATTTTATACTGGTGCGGTACTTACATCCAATTTTCTTTGGGTCACACGGATTCCCTTTATGTTACACCCTATGTTTTCGTACAAGAAAGTACGCCATAAATAAGTTAATGGAAGCTCGAAAATGAGATGTTACGTCCCGCATTTTTGTATGTTAAAGTCTCGTCATAGGTTAATTGGCGTAAGTTTGGGAAAGAGATTATTTTGAGATTATAAGCATTATGCTATTTCAAACAAATGATGAGTAAATTCATGAAGGTGAGAGGGTATGAAAATCAAACAAAATGAATTTCGTCGAAGTTTGATATTTTGGAATAAAATATGGCCTGAGTTAAAATACTCAGTATTTATGGACTAGTACCATACAAGGTACAACTTGACCATAATAGTAATGTGTATAAAATGTATTAAAAGTGAGTAATAATAATTCTTAATTATATGAGTAATGGGTTGATTATTGGTTTATGGGGATTAATTAGTTAAATAAAATAATAATAAAAAAAGTAAGTCTTTAAGTTAAGCCTAAGGGCAAGAAAGTAAGATGACTCTTAACTCTTGTCTAAATGTCACACTTTCGAGCATCTAAAGTGGCTTAGCCATCCTATGTAGGACCCACTTAAATATAAAGGTCACATTCTTTGGTTCAAAATGAAACGTTACCTCTCTTAAGCTTAAAGTGAATTGCTCAAATGAAATTCAAAAGAATATTCAGCTAATATCCCTTACATAGTAACATTCTTTCCAAGCTTCCAAGACTCCTTACATAGTAATATTAAATCATTTTCCAAAAATCTCCTTGCATAGAAACATTATTGCTAAGTTTCTAAGGAAACGTTTCGGCCAAAGTTTTCTTTGCATAGCAACGTGATTGCTTGGATATTTTCATATGACTTGTTCCGTATTTTGCCGCAATTAACGTGTGTTAGAGGATTGCCAAGAGAATCACCTCAGGTATGTTAAGGCTATCCATTCTTTCGTTTGGCATGATCTATACGACACAAGCGAAACGAGTAAATGTACAACTTCCAGAAATTACTCTATACGTAGAAATGCTAGAGATGTGTATATTCCTATTCTCTCATGTGTCATATTATTCTATCATCTGTTCATGGGTCTCAGAAATATATATAAGTTAGTAATGTTTATTTCATGATATTAGTCAAAGGCATAATGGTCTTATGACGTTCCGAAAGATTTCATTAACGTGCTCCTAATACATTGCATTCATTTACATGTGCATTGACCCATGACCAGATGGTGTTATATACGCGTATATATGTATGTATGTATGTGTGTATATATATATATACACATACTGGTGGATCAGCAGGTGGTACTAGTAGTCGTCCGTCACGTCCGGTAGCTCGTGTCCTCACTATTTGTGAGAGAATAGAATAATAGAAGTTTAGTTCTCAGTTCAATAAAGCCGCACGACAAGAGTTTCAAGAATGTGAGATTTTCCTAAAGGTTCAGTCGCTTCCCGAAGATAAGTACAAACATCTCCATACCGATCCACGAGACTCTACCAACCGGCTCATGACTCGCGGGACCAAGTAAGCTAGGCTCTGATACCAACTTGTCACGACCCCAACCCCGGTCGTGATGATGCCCAACACACTGCTAGGCAAGCCCGACCAATTCAATAACCTTAACCATTTATACAGCTCATGAATTAATTAACATGGATGAGTTACTAAATCACAATACTGAATATCTGAAATAAAGTAAAACATGTGGAATCCCAAGTAATAAAATAACTACACAACCCGAAGAATCCGGTGTCACAAGTCTGAATCTCTATTATAAAAGTATCAACCTACTACATATAGTCTCTAGAAATGCGAAAATAAGATAAATAAGATAGAGGGGAGATTAGGACTGCGGACGTCAAGCGAAGCTACCTTGATACTCATGGATAAGCTGCTAGGCAGAGAAATCCTCACTCAACCTCAGGCGTACCTGTATCTGCACGCAAGGTGTATGGAGTAATGTGAGTATTCCGACCCAGTAAGTAATAAAAATAAATAAAGGCTGAGAATAAGAAATCGTGAATAGGCACAAAGTAATTCTATAAATACAGCAGCTTGAACCCATCAGTATAAAATCAGTAAATCAATGATACGCTTGAGGAAATATCATAACAGATAAATAAGTGACGACAATCAAATATGCAATGCAACACATAAATCGGTACTCTTCAGTACCCGCTGCGGCGTGCAGCCCGCTCCATTTATTTATCATCGACAGCGCTCACTAGGGGTGTGCAGACTCCGGGAGGGGCCCCTTGCGGCCCAAGTGCAATAATAAGCCATCTCGTGGCATCAGCTAGGCCCTTGGCCTCATATCAATATCAATATAGTAGCGCTGCGGCGCGCAGCCCGATCCCATACTTAGTCCAAAATCACATAAGCCCCTCGGGCACAATAATATAGAAATATTCAGCCCAAACTTCCTTTAAAAATATTAATTAAGTTTCAAGTGAGAGAAAAGGTGGCTGAGTTTACAAAATAGTATTAAAAATCAGGACTGAGTAATTAATATGTAGAAAATGATAAAAAACCAGTAATAACAATCCTTAAAGGATTAAATCAATTGGCACGGACCCAAATATAGCAAGCAGCTCAAATTATAATGATAATAAATAAATTTCAGTAAAATATGCAGTATATTCATCTACCGGTACGGACCAAGTTACAATCCCCAATGGTGCTATACCCCACGCGTGCTACCCGGCATGAAAGTCACCTCAATATAGCACTACGATGTGCAAATACGGGGTTTCAAACCCTGAACATCATTTACATCTATTACTCACCTCAAGCCAGCTAAAATTCTAGCTCGCTATGCCCTTGCCTCTTGAATCGACCTCCTTGTGCGCCGAATCTGATCCAAACCACAATGAATACATCACAATGTTCCAATGGAACAATACCCAATCGAAAACAATCGAAAAATAGCAAAAATCTCAAAATTAGCAAAACTCGAGCCCCGGACCCACTTCTAAAAAATCATAAAATTTAACATCAATGGATTCCTTATCTTGCCACGAGTCCATACATATAAGAATTACCAAAATTGGTGTCCAAATGACCCCTCAAATCCCCATTTTAACTCTCTTAAGTTTGAAACCCTAACCTCCATTCTTAACCCTTGATTCCTCAATTTTTTTTAGTCTTAATTCATGTATTTGCACCATAAAATCGTGTTTGAAGTTCAAGAATACTTACCTCATCGAAGCCCCTTGAGAACCCTATCACGACCCCAATCCTGGTCGTGATGGCGCCCAACATAACTACTAGGCAAGCCCGACTATTTACACTCTCAACCCGAGCATGAAGCTCAAAACCAATTATTTGAATATCATAAACAGTAATAAAGCTTAAAGTATAAACTGATAGATAGAAATAAGCTGAATATCACAATAATACGGAATAAACTCCCAAAGACCTGGGGGTCAAGAGTCTACAGCCTCTAACGATACAGTGTAATAAGACTCCAATAATACATAGTCTCAAAACTGCGAAAAGCTAATAAAAGGGATAGGGGAGGAGTCGGGTCCTGCGGACGTCAGGCAACTACCTCGACAACTCCGAAAATGCTCTGAAGACAGCAAAAGCTTAGCTAAACTCCCGAAGTACCTGGATCTGCACACATGGTGCAGGGAGTAAAGTGAGTACTTCCAACTCAGTGGTATTAGACATGTATAATGACTGATAGTAAGAAATCCCGAAAATACAACAATGTGAAGCTAAAACTAGTACTCCTACACATTTAACAATGTAATAACAACAAATAGAGATAGATAAAGTAGATAGATATCAATGCATGGATGCAATGCAAATGCGCATGACCGCTGCGGCGTACAGCCCGATCCATTTGGGTACTCGCGCTCACTGTGGGGGTTCAGACTCCGGAGGGGCTCCTACAGCCCAAGCGCAATATCATCGTAACATTCGCTGCGGCGTACAGTCCGATCCACAATCAGTCCAATTATATGCATGCAAGCCATACGGGCACAGTCAAACTTATCATTTTCAATTCCAATTATCAAAAATTATAAATTAAGTGGTTAAAACCTTAGAATTTACTAGCCATTTCGAGACAGCGTCTAATATAGGACTGATATCATGAAAATATGCTAACAATCATGGAAACAGTGATAATAATCCCTACGGGATCCAAATAATCGGCATACAGCCCAAATATAACCATAACCATCCAAGTAGGAGGTTTGTCAACTAATTTCTAGCCAATAACACAGTACGAGCATCATTCGGTAGGACTAAGCCATAGTCCCCAATCACAATCGACCTCGCACTCACCGTAGAGTACGTGTCTCGCCTCAATATAGCGTCACAGTGTGATATACCGGGGTTTCAAACCCTCAGGTCATCATCTACATCTATTACTCACCTCAAGCCGGCCACAAGAATAGTCCGCTATGCCCTTTCCTCTCGAATCTGCCTCCTCGCGCGTCGAATCTGGTCAAAACCACAACGAATACATTACAATAGGCTAATGGAACATAACCCAATTGAAAGAACTCGAAAAACACCCAAAAATACGAAGTTGGCAAAACCCGAGCCCCGGGCCCACTTCTCGAAAAATTACAAAATTTATATCACCGGAATCCTCGTCTCACCACGAGTCCGTACATATAAAATACACAAGAATCGGATTCCATTTGACCCCTCAAATCATCAATTCAAACCTTCTTATGTTTCAACCCCTAACCTCTATTTTTACCCTTTAATTCCTTGAGTTTCAGTGTTTAAATCCTTTTTTACACCATAACAACATTATTCGAGTCTATAAATTCATGCCTGATGGAATCCCCTTCGAATCCTCTCCAAATCGCCAAAAATCGCCTCTTCCCGAAGTCTAAAATGTTTTTCTTATCTTCTAAAATTCGCGAACACTGTTCATTAAACACAGTCCATATTTCTGCTTCTGCGGTCCTTTAACCGCACCTGCGGTACCGCTTATGCGACAAATTGACCGCTTATGCGGTCTCACTTAAAACATCTGGGACCGCTTATGCGATCCATACATCCGCTTATGCGGTTTACCTCCAACCGCTTCTGCGGTATATTAACCGCTTATGCGGACTCACTGAAGCGCCTACACGTCCGTTTATGCGGAAAATCTCTGGGCCACACCTGCCCGCTTCTGCGGCCTCCCCCACTGCATCTGCGGAACAGCTTAAACGGCTCCTTTTCCGCAGATGCGGAAATACCAGAAGGCTCAAAAAAATCTGCTGCAACAAAAATGCTTCTAACTTTCGATTAATCATCCGAAATCACCCCGAGGCCCCCGGGACCTCAACCAACAATACCAACACATCCAACAACCTTATTCAAACTTGCTCAAATCATCAAATCACTATAGTTAACTTCAAAATCATCAAATTTCACCAAATCAAAGCCTAAGTTTCTTAAAAACTTCCGAATTGCACATTCGATCAAAAACCCAACGAAACAATGTCCAATTGACCTGAAAATTTGCAGACATATCCAAAATCACCTAACAAAGCTATTACAATTATCGAAATTCCATTCCGACCCTTGGATCAAAATCTCACCTATCAACCGGAATTCGCCAAAATTCAAACTTGCCAATTCAAGCCTAATTCTATACCGAATCTCCAAATTCGATTCCGATCACACTCCTAAGTCACAAATCATCCCCCGAAGCTAACCAAACTACCGGAATTCACATCCGAGCCCTCTAACCACATAGTCAACTTCCAGTTGACTTTTCTAAAACCAGCTTTCTTCTAAGAGGCTAAGTGCCCCATTTCCAACTAAAACCAACTCAATTCCACCCGATCAACTCAAATATCGATATTGAAACATAAAGCAACACAATATGGGGGAAACGAGGCGGTAACTCACGTGACGACGGGCCGGGTCGTCACANCATCCTTAGACCTGAGTCTCCGAACCTGTCAACCCAAAATAGCTACAGGCTCCACATCATAAGTCAAATCATCATCCAAATGAACTGTACTGAAGTCCAACACATGAGATGGGTCCCCAACATACTTCCGAAGCATAGATATATGAAATATCGGATGAACTCCCGACAGGCTGGGTGGCAAAGCAACCATATAGGCCACCTCCCCAATCCTACTAAGTATCTCAAAAGGGCCAATGAACCTCGGACTCAGCTTTCTTTTCTTCCCAAATCTCATGACGCCCTTCATAGGCGAAACCTTCAACAAGACCTTATCGCCCACCGAATAAGATACATCTCGGACCTTCTGGTCCGCATAACTCTTCTGATGTGACTGAGCTGTGCGAAGTCTCTCCTGAATCACCTTTACCTTATCTAAGGCATCCTGGACCAACTCTGTCCCCAACAACCTAGCCTCGCCGGGCTCAAACCAACCAACCAAAGATCTACACCGTCTCCCATATAAGGCCTCATACAGTGCCATCTGAATACTGGACTGATAGCTGTTGTTGTAAGCAAACTCTGCAAGAGGCAAGTAATCAGCCCAAGAACCTCCAAAGTCAATAACACAGGCACACAACATGTCCTCCAATATCTGAATGATATGCTTGGACTGCCCGTCCGTCTGAGGATGAAACGCTGTGCTCAACTCTACCTGTGAACCCAACTCTCGCTGAAAAGTCATCCAGAACTGAGAGGTAAACTAAGTACCTCTATCTGATATAATAGAAATCGGGACCCCATTAAACATACAATCTCCCGGATGAAAATCTCTGCTAGCCACTTCGAAGAATAGGTGGTACATACAGGAATGAAGTGCACAGACTTGGTCAGCCAATCCACAATCACCCAAACTGAATCAAACTTCCTCGATGTCCGAGGGAGACCACTCACGAAGTTCATAGTAATTCTCTCCCATTTCCACTCGGGAATATCTATACGCTGAAGCACACCACCGGGCCTCTGATGCTCATATTTGACCTGCTGACAGTTGAGGCACCGAGCTACATGACTCACAATATCCTTCTTTATTCTTCTCCACCAGTAATGCTGCCTCAAATCCTGATACAACTTCGCGACACCTGGATGAATAGAGTACCGCGAGCTATGGGCCTCCTCCAATATCAACTCCCGAAACCCGTCCACATTGGGCACGCAAATCCGGCCCTGCATTCTCAACACACCATCACTATCAATAGTCACATCCCTAGCATCATCATGCTGAACTCTATCCTTAAGGACAGGCAAATGTGGATCATCATACTGACGCTCTCTAATGCGATCATACAAGGAAGAACGAGACACCACACAAACCAACACCCGGCTAGGCTCCGAAATATCTAATATCACCATCCGATTGGCCAAAGCCTGAACATCAACTACAAAGGGTCTCTTCCCAACCGGAATGTATGCCAAACTATCCATACTCACCGCCTTTCGGCTCAAAGCATCGGCCACTACATTGGCCCTACCCGGATGATACAATATGGTAATGTCAAAATCCTTGAGCAACTCAACCCACCTCCGCTGTCTCAAATTTAGATCCTTCTGTTTGAACAAGTGCTGAAGATTGCAATGATCAGTATATACCTCACAGGACACTCCATATAAATAGTGCCTCCAAATCTTCAAAGCATGAACTATGGCAGCCAACTCCAAATAATGAATAGGGAAGTTCTTCTCATGAGGCTTCAACTGACGAGAAGCATAAGCAATAACTCTACGCTTCTGCATCAACACACATCCAATCCCAACTCTCGAAGCATCATAATACACGGTGTAATAACCTGAAACTGATGGCAAGACTAACACTGGAGCTGTGGTCAAAGCCGTCTTGAGCTTCTGAAAGCTCTCCTCGCACTTATCCGACCATACGAATGGTGCACCCTTCTGCGTCAACTTGGTCAAGGATGAAACAATAGATGAAAATCCCTGAACAAACCGGCGATAATACCCTGCCAAACTGAGGAAACTCTGGATCTCCATAGCTAAGGACGGTCTAGGCCAACTCTACACCGCCTCTATCTTCTTTGGGTCAACCTGAGTACCATCACTAGACACCACGTGTCCCAGAAAAGCCACAGACCCAAGCCAGAACTCACACTTGGAGAACTTTGCATAAAGCTTCTCCTCCTCAATCTCTGCAATACTACTCTCAAATGCTGAGCATGCTCCTCCTGGCTACGCGAGTACACCAGGATGTCATCAATAAACACTATCACAAATGAATCCAGATACGGCCGGAACACACTGTTCCTCCAATGCATGAATGCAGCTGGGGCATTAGTCAGCCCAAAAGACATAACTAGAAACTCATAATGCCCATATCTCGTCC
>MU725882.1:3977-34953 GCA_026770625.1 Nicotiana glauca
CTGATTCCTTTATAGCCAAGGATATGTAGGCAGCTCAGATACCAGGGCTCGGTCACATTCTTCTTTCTTTTGATCTCCTTAAATAAGGGTCGGTTCAAAAACCTGTCTAGTCATTCTTTGCCTGAAAACTCTCCGCGTTTCCAGTCAAAGAGGGGCAGCTGTTGACATGTGATTTTTGACCCTCCCCGAAATTTTACCCATTTTTAGCATGTAAATGTTTAATTTAGGCCTAATATAACTATTTCAATTATTTTTTGCTTCTTTACTTTATTTTCATCATAAAAATGAAAAATACAAAAATGGTTGCATATTACTCTATTTTAATCATGTATTAGATATTTTTAGAGAGAATATGTTCCTTTGAACCTATTTGTATTTTAATATAATCTTGAAAAATACAAAAAAAAGTACTTTACATTTATCTTTATATAATTTCGAAAATACAAAAATAGTCTCATTAATATTTTGTAGTCATTTTAATCTTTAAAAATACAAAAATAGTACTTTATATTTTATCTTTATATAAAAAACAAAAATTACAAAAAATAGTTTCATTAATATTTTGTAGTTACTTTAATATTGAAAATACCCAAAAAATAGTTTTGTTTTAGTTGTCAGTCTCATTTTAACAGTTATTTTGCCTATGTAGGATTAATTAAATAAGATCGTATTTTTTTTTATCTTGGTTGCGGGGAAAGAATAACATTTGGGTTCAAACGACCTACTTTTAGGCCCAAAATTCAGACCTAGCCCATAACAATCCAAGCCCAATACCCAAAACTAGGCCCAATACCCTAAAACCCTAATACCCTACCTATAAATACCTAACCTAGTCTTCAACACTACAGGAAAAAAAAAAGGGAAAAAATAGATTGAAAAGGGGGCTGCGCAACAGAGAAAAATGGGACTCCCTTTCCCTATATTTAACACCTTCCTCCTCACCATCTTCTGAGAAAAAAGGAGCAACCATAAACGACCCCCCCCCCTCTTTTTCACGTTACCTTCACAAATCGAAAACGCCCAGCAGCCCCCTGCAACCAGCGACCCCATCTCCAAATCTCCATAGCTGCACACCCCTGACCTCGACCATCATCGTCACCTCCAGCCAAACATCCCTCAAACCAGCCGGCTACTGCTTCGTCTTCTTCGTTGGAACAACCAGCAACATCTGCTCCAACTCACGTCCCCTCCCACGACGCCACCAGCCTCACCCAGTCGACCACCCTAAACCTCACGCCCCAAACCAACAACAACCTCCACGTCCTAAACGACCACGACCAGCTAAGCCACATCGACCAAAACCAGTCCCGTCTCCAAGCAGCCAGTCACGCCTACCATTTCCGTCGAACCAGCAGCGAACCATCTGTTGTTTCTTCGAGTTCGTCGAGGTTCCGCGTCGAGTCATTGTTCGTGGTTTCGGTCTGGTTCGAGTTTTGTCCGGAGAGGTCGAAGGTTGAGATCGTCATAAAAGTTGTCCGCCGAGGTCTCGTTCATGCGTGCGTCGAGGTTTCCGGCAATTTTTCTTTCCGTTTCGAGCTTCCTTCAAATATCAGTTCATAGAGGTCTGTTTCTCAGCTATTTCCCATTCTTCTTGGTCTTTGTTATTAGTCTATTAAAGGATATGAAAGATATTGGATCGTTAAATGTTGTTAAATGATATTTGGTTTGGATTACTGATTTTGTTTGGATATAGATTGTATTTTTTTTTAAATGCTTTTAGTCTTTTCATTATTTTGTTTGTGTTTTATTTGTTTGTTCGTTCATTTTTAAAAATGAATTGTGTCTTTGTACAGCAGCTTAGCCAAGGTTTTTTTTTCAAAGTGATTATAAATAATTGTTCTATTACTTAGTGATGAAATTGGTCTAGTATCTCTAAGTTTAGGGAAGAAATTCGTTAACATTAATAGTATATTTTAGACATATTTCTTAATAAATCCATCATTGTGATTGGGGACACGTTCGCGTGACATGGTTACAACTCTTGAAATTAATTTGGAATATGCACTCACGCAACTTCGATCATTCTTTTTCTTAATAATAATACGAGTTTTGGGCCTTCCAAGCTAGGTAGCATACTTGAATTAGGAGGTTTTCCTCTTGTTCAAGTGTGGACCAGAATTTGAAGCTCGAATTCCGCGAACAGTTTTCTAATAATAGTAATTAATGATGCTAATTAATTAGGGCCCTTTTAGAGACAAAATTAAATAGAAAATTTAGCTAGCTTTAGGATTGACCTTTAATAATAAAAATGAGATGAGCCTCGCCAAATCAAATATACAATTGCGGGCCCCTCATTAGTTGCTTAATATAAAAATATTTAGATATTCGGGACGGGCCGTTTAGCGAATTTCATGGCCTTCCCAAAAGATAACAACTCGTTAGTCTCTTTAGACGCGATTTTAATAAAATCACCTTCCTAAACTCGGGTGTGCATTTCATGCAACCCAAATCTAAATCCTAAAACGTTGAATAAGAATGTATCGAGGATCAGGGTGCATTTCATGTGACGTGATCCGAAAATACGTTCTTAAACGACGTTCACTTTCTTAAAAATAAAATAATTTGACAAAAAGCGGTAATTAATATAAAAAAAATTCACAAATAGGATAATATGTTTAAAAATCAAAATTTAGCCAAATATGACAGTTGAACGACCGTGCTAGAACCACGGAACTCGGGAGTGCCTAACACCTTCTCCCGGGTTAACAGAATTCCTTACCCGGATTTCTGGTTTACGACTGTTAAACAGAGTCAAACCCTTCCTCGATTCGGGATTCAAAAATGGTGACTTGGGACACCATAAATCTTCCAAGTTGCGACTCTGATTTCTTAAATAAAAACGAATCCCGTTTTGATTGTCCTTAAAATGGAAAAACTCCTTTATTACTATATCCCTTCCCGGGGTGTAGTAAAAGTCGGATACTTAAGTATTCAGTAAAAAGGAGGTGTGACATCCGCTCCTGCGGTTCCTCAACTTTTCCCCAAGACCGCTTATGCGGTCAACCAATCGCGTAAGCGGGTCCAGTGGTCCGCTTCTGCGGAAAAATCACCCAGGCCCATTTTTCACTTCTGCGAGCCCCCTCTCGCTTCTGCGGGACCGCTTCTGCAGTCCATTTCTGCCTGGACCTCAGCCAAAGGCACCAATATATCCCAAAACATCATACGACCTTGTTCCAATCATTAAATCACATCAAACAAAACTAAAACCATTAAATCACATCGGATTCAAGCCTAAGTTTCTTAAAAACTTCCAAAATACACTTTTGATCAAAAACCCGACCAAACCATGTCCGAATGACCTGAAATTTTGCACACACATCAAAAATCACATGTCAAAGCTACAACAACTCTCGGAATTCCATTCCGACCCTCGGATCAAAATCTCACCTATCAACCGGAATTTGCCAAAATACTAACTTCGCCAATTCAAGCCTAATTCTACACCGGACCTCCAAAATCAATTCCGATCGCAGTCCTAAGTCACAAATCACCTCCGAAGCTAACCAAATCATCAAAAATCACATCCGAGTCCTATAACTCTTGAGTCAACGCCCGGTTGACTTTTTTCAACTTAAGCCTTCCTTAAAGAGACTAAGTGTCTCATTTCTTTCAAAACCCATCCGAATCAACTCTAACACACCACATAACGATAATGAAACATGATGAAGCACAAAATGGGGGAAACAGAGTAGTAACACATGAGACGACGGGTTAGGCCGTCACATGTATAATACCATTCAGTAGGGAGACATATAACGTTATAATCCACAAACTCGAGCACCACTGAAGTGCAATATATGATTTGAATCTCAAAAGTCATCCTGCTCATATAACCTCATCTCTATGCGAAATCTCAACACACAAGAAATTCACCAAGCTGTCTCACAACTCGCACGACGCAATACATCATTACATGAAATAGCTGACAACGAAATAACACCCCGACTCCCTTCCATAGGGAGCTTATTGCTAAGATGAACACATATGGCCTGATATAAGCCCATTTTCATATTTAAATCAATCCACTAACCTCAAGCCGATTTCTAATTGTGCCAACTATGCTAATAACCTCTCAAAGGTCCGTAATCCAATAAACAAAGTGCCCTCCAGGCATAAATTCCCAGATTAATGATATTACCACAATCCTCATACTTGGTTTAAATCTTTAATCGATCAAGTGACTACATGTCACACTTATACAAATCTTCCTGTAGGACACGCTCCCACAACCTTTTGAAATGAATAACACGTCCGCACATCAAACAATCGGCCGCTATAACACTGGAAAGTGATCAAGAATCCTTAACCAGGGTGTGAAGCCTTTTCACAAAACACCGATCTTAGGTGATACTGACGACAATACGAACTCACTTTAAACATTGAAACTCATTTCCTGCTCATCCGAGCTCGTGACATCCTTGTCAGCACTGAACTACAACTTTGATCCACACTTCCAATTTATACCACTCACCGCATCCAACGTGCCAATAAAAGCTTTTCATTGGACTCACTTCAGGAGAACCATAGCAACACACAAGTAAATTTTCATAACCGTAGTATAGGCAAACATCTAAGTAGTGGTCTAAGCCACCATAGCCCTTCCGAGATCCGCCTACACATAACGGGCCATAACAGAAGAATGCTTCTAAACAATATTAATTACGGTGACCGACAAGCCTCACACGTACCGCCACTAATCACATGCATAACTTGATCACGCTGAAGGAACTAACCTCTACCACCAATATGCCAACTCAACTATGGTTAACCAATATATCTTCCTTCGATTTACCCCGATTGCCTTGGTAATAATGATAACTCCTTTCAACATATAACACACTCTATCCGCACTCACCCCGAGTGACCTGGAACTGCGAGACCATGCTATCCCGAATCCCATGAACCATTTCATACCTTCCTTGTGCCCACATTGACACCCTCGACTGATATGCCCATTTCGCTAATCCTTCTACGAATCCGAAGTCCTTTCTCATCTTTCTCTCATGTGCAACACTGCAAGTCAAAACATCGTAGGACATTCTAGGCCTTCACTCATACGTATGCTGCAAAAGCTTGATTCTTAACTGTACTTATAGGCTCGAAATCATTAGGCACCATACTTTACCTCTTTTTGAATCCATTAGGACCGTTGCTAAGAGCCACCCGCTCTGACTTGGTCCCGAATATAATCAACTCCATAAGTCTTATAACATATGAATACCCTCTCGACGAGGCACCCAGCAGAATTAATTCCCTTGAAATCCGTATCTATACAAGGCAAAATTCTTGAATCCTTCCCCAAGTCTGAACATGAGCCAATAAGGCCAACCATAGCACACCTTTAACAATTCCTTTGCTCAAATTACCATTTATGTTCCTTTCTCGTAGCTGAAATAACCCATCAATATGCTAATAACCGGAAATCTCATAAGTAGTTAGCCATGTAACCCAAGCGTAGGCGGAGGGATTTTTCCACTCAGCTTGAAGCCACTGATACACAATCTCTGGAATTCACCAACTGCATAAGCCCATCCACTCCTCGGGGACATCCGCTAAATGGGCGACGATATCTTCCAATTCAAGTTATGTTGTAACCTCCTTCATATCAAGCAACTCCTTTTCGTCATATCAAATCTCGTGCCGTATAATGGCCGATATTTCAAATCAAGTCCGTAAACCCAACTACTAAATCCACATACTGCTCTACCACTCTCCCACTTTGGGCAGACTCATTTCTTTAAGTAACTACTCGACCTCCACTTCTTGCACCTGGTCTTCTAGAAGTTTAGCCATCATATAACACTTTCCACACGTCCTTTCTTATTCCTTGATACTCGGTTATTGCCTTGAATAAAATCTATCTCCGTGGCATTTGAACTCACAATTGCTGCTAGCATTAAACCTTTTGGAAGGTCATCCTTCTCACAACGTCGACATTAGAAGCACTGATTCAACCCTGAACTACTGCACCCCGCATTATCTGACAGCCGCTTTTTCGATACTATCTCATAATAGCTTGCCCCAACGACGAATTGTAGAACATCATAACACCGACAAACTTAGTATGTTCAATTAGGACAATGACACCCTATCATAGAAGAAAACTCCACCTTGTTTGTAAATACCAAGTCTCATTACCCCACCAGCCCACATCTGACCATTCTTAATCCGATTGCCTTTTCCCTGTTGGGGATAAAATACTGAATCTCTTGATAATATACTGAGTAAACTTCCCTTCAAGTCATTCACTGCCCTGACAGGCAGGCAAACACCCTACCATCATATCACTACTGCAAAATAATAGTTTATAAGCATCATAGCAACTTGTGCCTAGCCTCAGAGCCCTCAGAAGTACCGATACTAGGCTGAAACAATAAAATATTCTTCCAATAAGCGATGATAATAATCTGACCAGCTATACCGGGAGAAACATCCTGTATCACACCTGTAGTACCATTACGGTTCTTCAATCTTCAATTTATAACAAGCAGTTCGCGTCACGTAAGATTGAGTAGGAATGAATTAAAGGCATATGCCTCCAAGGATCAAATCGCATGATAAGGAATCAAATGAAGTGAAATTTTCCTAACGGTTACATAGCCTCTCGTAGATAAGTACAGACGTCTCTGTACCGATAATAAAAACCAGCATGTGTCCCGTGACTCCTATGAACCTACAACTCTGATACCAACTTGTCACGACCGCAGTTGACCCTCCGTGAACATGTCGTAATGGCACCTATTCCCTACGACTAGGTAAGCCTACCAATGCAAAAATAACATAACTTGCGAAAATGAGTAACTAACTAAACAAACTAGAAGGGTAACTGTATATAAATGCCGCTCGGCATATACAATCCAAAAATACGAAAGTCTACAACATCATCCCCAAAACCCGAAAACTCACGAGAACACAAGCTAACGGAAAGTAATACACGGCTCTAACTCCAGAATGTGTAAAGCAAAGGTACGAAAGAAGGCTAAATACTACAGATAGAGTAAAGAAGGAGACTCTTTGATTTGCGGACGCTGCAGATATACCTCGAAGTCTCCGTAGCTCTCCCTGCCTCAAGGATAGTGCTCCTGAAATGAAATACCTGGATCTGTACATGAAAAACATACGCAGAAGAGGCATGAGTATGCCACAACGATACTCAGTAAGTGTCAAGCTTAACCATCGGTTGGTTAGTGAAGAGGAAGGTAAGGCCCTATTGAGAACAATAATAATAATAATAATAAATCTTGTAACAGTATGAGATAAGCAAAAATAATAGGTACAACTATGAAGTAAGACAGGATATACAAGACAACAATCAACACTCAAGAAGTAAGACAACACAGAGTAAGACAGCTCCGTATTGATACCAATAACGAGGATCTCCCAGGATACCGTCCTGTAGTCCATTTCACCAACTGTCCAAGGAGCTCCCAAGATACTGTTCCGTAGTCCATCATATGAGTATATCCGAAGGATCTCCTGGGATGCCGTCCCATAGTCCAACTATCAATGTGCAGGGGGATCTATCAGGAATCCAACCCACAATCCCAAAGTATATGTGCAGGGGGGATCTACCGGGAATCTAACCCGTAGTCCCAAAGTAAATGTGTAGGGGGATCTACCGTCTAACCCGTAGTCCCAAAGTAAACAAACAAGGGGGCGCTACCGGAATCCCACGCCTGTAGTCCCAATGTAAATACGCAGTCGCAATACGAGGATATTCAGAAATGAAGCTCAAAAATACAAGACAACAGGTAGTTCTAGTCCAACATGCTTCACGTAGTGCAAACAAGGCAACTTGAGCAAATAGACAATTTAGAAATACTAAGCATGCTTTTCTAGCTAACATAGTCTATAATTGTAAATGAAATAAAGCAAATAAGAAGGAAACTCAGTCTAAATATTTAAAGTAAAACGGGATTTTTCAACAATTAGCTCAAGTACGCGCTCGTCACCTCACGTATAAGGCATTCAAATACCAAATATCATGTCCTAAGGGGAAAGGTCCCCCACACAAGGTTAGACAAGCCACTTACCTCGAACCGGCTACAAAATCAACTCGAAACCACACTTTTGCCACGAGTACCCGACTCCAAATGGCCCAAATCTATTCATTTCATTACATCTCGTAAATAACATCTCAACAAGTGATTCTACCATTTAATTTAAAGCTACGACACAAATTTAGGTAAAATGACTAAAACACCCTCAGGCCAACGTGGTCAAAACCCGAAGTTCAAACCAAAACCCTGTTACCCATTCCCCCACGAACCCAAATATAATATTTGTTTTGAAATCGGCCCTCAAATTGAGGTCCAAATCCCCAATTTTAGAAAAACCTAGGTTCTACCCAAATCCCCCAATTTCACCCATAAAAATCATTGATTTTAAGTGAAAAACATGTTAAATGATGTAAGTGATTGAAATAATTAAGTAAAAATCGACTTACAAGTGATTTGGAATAAGTTTTGTCCTTGAAAAAATTGTCTGTGGGGTTTGGGTCTTGAAAGAATGGTGAAAATTCGATTAAGTATGAAATTTGCTGGGCCTCAGATATGGGAATTGCGAACTGGGGTTTGCAATTGAGAACCCCAACTATTTCTGGGAATTGCGAAGCTGTGTTCGCATTTGTGAACCCTTAACAATTTGCCAGATCTTGCATTCGTGAAGGAAAAGTCGTATTTGCGACCACCCCTACTTTCGCATTTGCGACTACAAGGATCACATTAGCAATCATAGCCACCACAGTTTGCAATTGCGGTGCAAAACTCGCATTTGCGAGCTCGCAATTGCGAAGACCACAGATCTAAGCATACCATTTTTTTTAAAGTTCAAAAATTCAATCCAACACCTATCCAAAACTCACCCGAGCCCTCGGGGCCCCAAACCAAAAATGCACACAACCATAAAAATATCCTACGGACTCATCCGTGCTATCAAATCGCCAAAATAACATCATAAACATCGAATCTAACCTCAAAGCTCATGTTTTCTTCCAAATTTTTCATAGAACATCAAATTCCCATTTTAAGTCCGAAACACGTCAAACGACGTCCGTTTTTAACCAAACTTTACAAAAAATGATTAAATCATATATATAAGACTTGTACCGGGAACCGAAATCAAAATACGGGCCCGATAACATAATCTTCTAATCAAATTTCATTTCTAATTTCCTTGATTATTTCCAAAAAATAATTTTACACAAAAATTCATTTCTCGAACTTGGGACCTCGAAATTCGATTCCGGGCATACGCCCAAGTCCTATATTTTCGTACGGATCCTCCGGGACCATCAAATCACGGGTATGGGTCCGTTTATCTAAAATTTTGACTGAAGTCAAATTTATTCAATTTAATATCAAAATTTAGCATTTTTCTCACAGAATTCACATTTAAGCTTTCCGGCTACGCGTCCGGACTACGCACGCAAATCGAAGCTACCCTAGATGAGGTTTTAAGGCCTAAAAAGTACTGAATGGGTAAGAAAACAAGTGATGACCTCTTTGGGTCGTCACAATAGCCCAATATGCTTTATGCTCTAACTCTAGAGGTAAATGACAAGATTTTTCAAAAACTAATCTATAAGGAGATGTACCTATTGGAGTTTTTAAAGTAGTTCTGTAAGCCCATAAAGCATCATCTAATTTTAAAGACCAGTCTTTTCGATAAGAGCTAACAGTTTTTTCTAAAATTCTTTTTAATTCTCTGTTGGATACTTCTACTTGTCTGCTTGTTTAAGCATGATATGGAGTTCCTGTTTTATGAGTAACTCCATACCTTGACAATAAACTAGCAGATTTTCTATTTATAAAATGAGTTCTTGATCACTTATGATAACTCCTGGAGTTCCAAATCTAGAAAAAATATTTTTCCTGAGAAAAACACAAACAATATGATCATTATTTTTTCTAGTAGCAATTGCTTTTACCCATTTTGAAATATAGTCAACAGCTACTAAAATATATTCATAACCATTTGAAGGAGGAAAAGTATCCATGAAGTCAATTCCCCAAACATCAAATATTTCACACACAATAATAGAGTTAAGAGGCATTTCATCCCTTTTTGAAATGTTACCGGTTCTTTGACATTGGTCACAAGCGGCAACAATTGTTTTTGCATCTTTGAACAAAGTAGTCCAGAAAAAAACAACTTCAAGTACTTTAGCCGTTGTCCTTCTTCCTCTGTAGTGTCCTCTTACAGCTCCATTATGACAGTGACTTAAAATGTTGTTCTTTTTTGTTTCGGGTACACATCTCCTAATTATGTCATCTGCACAAAATTTAAATAAATAAGGATCTTCCCAGTAATAATGTCTTGCCTCTTTTTTAAGCTTTTTCTTTGATCGTAAGAAAAATCTTTTGGAATCCACCTCCCTCTCCCGCTAAATAACTGGCAATATCAACAAACCAAGGAGGTCTATTTACACTGTTACGACAGAAAAGATATGCTCATCAGGAAATTCCTTTTGGATATCTAGTATTTCAGTAGGAGGATTCTCTAGACGTGACAAATGATCAGCTACCTGATTTTCTAAACCTTTTCTATCTTTTATTTTGAGATCAAATTCTTGCAAAAGGAGTATCCATCTTAGCAATCTGGGTCTAGCATCTTTCTTTGTTAATAGATACTTTAAGGCTGCATGATCAGTGAATACTGTAACTTTTGTTCCTATCAAATAAGAACAAAATTTGTCAAACGCAAATACTACTGCTAATAACTCCTTCTCGGTTGTTGCATAATTCATTTGAGCTTCATTGAGGGGTTTGCTGGCATAGTCTAAAGATCTTATTTTTCTTTTTCCCTAATATCGCCCCTACTACTATATCACTTGCATCACACATTATTTCAAATGGCTGGATCCAATCAGGAGAGACAACAATTGGAGCATTAGTCAATTGTTCTTTAAGAAACTCAAATGCTTTTTTGCAATCATCTGAAAATTCAAACTTAACATCTTTCATTAGTAGGTTAGTCAAAGGTTTTGAAATTTTTGAAAAGACTTTTATAAGCCTTTTGTAAAAACATGCATGCCCTAAGAAACTTCTAATACATTTAATAGTTGTGGGGGGGGGGGGTTAATCCTGCTATAAGATCAATTTTAGCTTTATGAACTTCTATTCCTTTAGGAGTGATTTTATGTCCTAAAACAATTCCCTCTGTTACCATAAAGTGACACTTTTCCCAGATAAGAACTAGATTTGTCTCTTCACATCTTTTAAGTACCAAAGTTATATGATAGAGACAATCTTCAAATGTCTTGCCAAAAAGTGTGAAATCATCCATGAAAATTTCAAGAAACTTTTCAGTCATATCTGAGAAAATTGCCGACATGCAATGCTGAAATGTAATAGGGGCATTACATAGTCCAAATGGCATTCTTCTGTAAGTATACGTACCTTGGGGGCATGTGAATGTGGTTTTCTCCTGATCTTCTGGAGCAATTGGTATCTAATTATACCCAAAATATCCGTCAAGAAAGCAACAAAAACTATGGCCTGCAATTCTTTCAAGCATTTGGTCAATAAAAGGCAAAGGAACATGATCCTTCCTCGTGGCATCATTAAGTTGTCTGTAATTAATACAGACTCTCCATCATGTGACTGTTCTAGTAGGTATGAGTTCATTGTTTTCGTTTTTATTACAGTCATACCTCCTTTCTTTGGTACTACATGTACAGTACTTACCTAAGGACTATCAGATATTGGATAAATGATACCTGCTGCTAGAAGTTTCACCACTTCTTTCTTGACGTCTTCCTGCATTGCTGGGTTCAGTCTCCTTTGTGGTTGGACTATTGGTTTGTAATTTTCTTCCATGAGGATCCTATGCATACAAATAAAGCTGGATTGATTCATTTGATGTTTGTTATAGTCCAACCTAAAGCTCTTTTATGTTTCCTCAAGACTTCTATCAGTTTGTATTCCTGTTCTGGAGTCAATGAAGATGAAATAATTACTGGAAATCAGGTTCAAGAAAAACATATTTTAAATGAGAAGGAAGATTTTTGAGTCCAATTTTTGATTGAAGTTCTTCTTGTGAGATTTTCTCATTTTCTTATTCCTTTTCCAATGTTTCAGCTTCTTCTCTGATTGTGGGAATTTCATCACTTGTGGTACTGACCTGAGTAAAGATCTTTCCAATGAATCAGTAATTAATTGATTATCCTTGAATTCATCTACAAGGTCAGCTAGTAAGTCAATTTGAAAACAAGATGACGATGACTCATTCCCAGGAAATTTCATCATTTTCTGCATGTCAAAAATTACTCTCTCCTTATCAACTCGTAATATTAATTGTCCTTGATGAACATCAATGATCGCTCTTCCTGTTGTGAGAAATGGTCTACCTAAAATTAATGGTACCTCAGTATTTTCTTCCATTTCAAGTACTATAAGATCTACTGGGAATACAAATTTATCTACTCTAACAAGGACATTTTCAATTATTCTTTTGGGCCTTTTAGTACTTTGATCAGCTAATTGAAGAGACACACCAGTATCTTTCATTTCACCAAATTCTAATTTCCTGAAAATTGAAAAAGGCATTAGATTTATTGAGGCACCTGAATCGCATAACGCCTTTTCAAAGTGAGTACCTCCCACGGTACAAGGAATTGTAAAACTTCCTGGATCACCAAGTTTTTGTGGGATCTTATTTTGAAGTATAGCACTACATTTTTCTGTAAGCTTAACTACTGAAACTTCTTCCAATTTTCTTTTACTTGACAGAATTTCTTTAAGAAATTTAGCATATGAAGGCATTTGTGTCAAAGCTTGTGTGAAAGGTATGTTAATGTAAAGTTGCTTTAAAGTATCCAGAAACTTTGAAAACTGTTTGTCAAGATTTTCTATTTTCATTTTTTGGAGAAAAGGGAGGGTACATAGTGAGGATTTGTCATCACTTCATTTTTTTGTACCTTTTTTCCTTTATCTTTTTGTTCCTTTAGAAGCTCAGAGTCTCTTTTATTCTCACCTTCATTTACCTGTTCCACTTCTTGTGGTTTTCCTTGTCTATCTACATATGGTCATCAAAAGTTTTACCTGGCCGCAGAGAGATGGCTTTGAGGTGTTCCTTTGGATTTTTCTCGGTGTTGCTTGGTAGAGCACCTTTTATTTGTTCAGACATGAGGGTTGCTATTTGGCTCATCTGAATTTCTAAATTCTTGATGGCTGAATTTTGACTTTCAACCTTCTCATCAGTAGCCTTAATGAATTTGTACATCATGCCTTCGAGACTTTGCTGATGAGCTCTCTGGGGCTGCTGTTGATATTGTTGAAAATTATGTTGCCCTCTATTTTGATTTTGAAAACCAGCAGGATTCAAAACACTTTGAGGATTTTCAACACTATCAGGATTACTCCACTAAAATCATGGAAGTTTTTGTGCCATGAGACTACCAAATGAGTAATTATTTCTATAACCAATCACATTTAGTTGTTCCTCATTTGCGTTAAAGCTTGACATTCATGATTTGGATGATTACCTTTACAAATATCACAATTCTCAAGTTAGGATGATGATTGAGCACTTACCTGAAATGCCTCAACTTTTTGTGTTAGAGTTGCAATTTGTTGCGCTAATGAATTCCAAGCTTCAACCTGATTGACTCCTGCTGCTTTCTTAACAATCATTCTGTCAGAGGGCTATTGAACAGCATTTTTTGAAATTTCATTCAGGAATTGCATGGCTTCTGTAACGACCCGACTGGTCGTTTTGCATTTTTGAATCCCGTTCCCTTAAATAAAACTTCCCGCACTTGTTTAACTAATTTATGACTTGCGGGAATGGGTGGTTCGGAAGTTGGAAGAGTTTTGAGCAAGGATAAGTCTAGTTGCTTCTTTAAGTTTCTCTAAAAAGGCCAAGTTTGACTTCGGTCAACATTTTGAGGGTCCACGGGAAAATATGGGACCTGGGTGTATGCCCGGAATCGAATTCCGAAGTCCTTAGCCCGAGTAATGAATTTTTATGTGAAATTGTTAAGTTAAAGTTTCAAATATTTAAATAAACTAAGAAATCATCATTTTTCTAGGTATCGGGTTTGGATTTTGATTCCAAAACTTGGTAAAAGTCCGGAATATCAGTTAAGACTTACCCATTAAATTTCGTGTCAATCCGAGTAGATTAAGGGCGTTTTGACCCGTTGGAGAAGAATTAAGAACTTGAAGTTCAATGATTTGATTCATTTGGTTTTGGGGTTGATTCCTCGATTTAGCGTTGTTTTAAGTATTTTGAGGGTTCGAGCAGGTTCGCCTCGTGATTTCAGACTTGTCGGTATGTTCGAATGGGGCACGGGAGCCCCGAGCGTCAAACGAGCGAGGCTCGAGTGAAGTTAGAATTTGGAAAATGACTGAAGTTGTTGCTTCTGTCATAAACACATATGCGGTTCTTGGACCGTAGAAGTGGGACCGCAGATGCGGTCATTAGATCGCAGAAACGGAGAAGGGACAGGCCAGGGGAAATCGCAGAAGCGGTCCAGGGACCGCAGCCCCAGACCGTAGAAGCGGTCCAGCCCCAATTTCCAAAAGCCGCAGAAGCGGCCAATTTCCGAAGAAGTGGAAATACTTCCGCAGATGCAAAAATAACTTGGGACAGAAGGGTTCATTTAATACGAACTCAAACTCATTTCTCTCATTCTTCACTCTTCACTTAGGCGATTTGGGTTCTTCCAAGAGAGGGTTTTCACATAACTTGGTAAGGTAAGTAATTTCTCCTCATCTTTTAGCTTAAATACATGTATATTAGGTAGATTAAACACTAAAAATTTAGTCAAAAATTAAGGATTTGAGCTAGACCTAGGGTTTTAATAAAACTAAGATTTAATCATGTAACTTGCCATGTAATGAACTAGAAATCATATATTTGTAATCCTTAGGTGATAGAGAACAACTTCCTTCGAAAAATCTTAGAATACGGGCACGCGGGCCCGGGGTTAGAATTTAGGAAACTTGTATTAATGGTTAGGAAATTGCTTAAACAATTAGAATTTAACCTTGTAAGCCCTTATTGACTAGTTCTTGCTTTATTTTAATCAGCTTGTTCTCGTTTGGCTACGAATTGAGGGTTTGGGCTTATACTTGATATTGGAAGTACGCTTTGGAGCGAGGTGAGTCTCATTTCTAACCTCGTAAGAGGGAATTGTCCCCATAGGATTAATGATTGAGTATTTGTTGCTAAATGCGGGGACTACGCACGCGCTAGGTGATGAGAGCCCGTGCGTAGCTACTACTATGTTAAATGTCCGGGTAGCTTAGGACCCACATCATGCCTATTAAATATATCTCTCATGTTAACTTGTTATTATGAACACTTAGTGTATACTAGAGACTTAAAAAGGGAATAAGAGCATACTTGTACAGTTGCTTAAGTTTGGCTTGGTATTTTTGATCAATTATGTGCCATGTGTGTGAACTTGATATTTTATCCTTATTTGTGGATTGGGCCGATCGCCTCGATATGAATAGATGCATCTATAGGCGTGTCGTCGACCCTCGGCAAGTGCACAGTTTATTTTTATTGGTTCGGGTCGTCGCCTCTGTACTATGGGCGCATGTTAATTGTGGGAAAGCTTATACTTGCTTTATTTTTCCGTTATCTCAAATGATAAATTATAAACTTGATGCAGTAAAGTACTTGACTTATGCCACCTGCCATAAACTGCTGATGTTTGTAATTTCCATGATTTGAACACATCATACTTATATATATATATATATATATATATATTAATTGACCTTAGTAAGTATCGAGTCAACTTCTCGTCTCTATTTCTTCGAGATTAGACGGGATACTTACTGGGTACATATTGTTTATGTACTCATGCTACGCTTCTGTACTTAAATGTACAGGATTTGAGGCAGGTGGATCCGGACATCATTCTGGTGCGTATCAGTGAGCACGTCTGGGACTTCTATGGTGAGCTGCTTTCCTTTCATGCCGATCCGCAGCCGAAGAAGTCTTCCTTGTATTTTTTGTTGTTCTGTTTATCCTGATTCAAATAGTAGGATAGGGTATTATTCTTTTGTGTATATTCTACTAGTTGCCCATAGCTTGTGACACCAGGTTCTGGCACACACAGTGGTAGACATTTATTTTGGGTTGTATAGCTATCTTTATACATTATTGATCTTTACTGGTTTTAACCTTAAATTGGAAAAAAATCTATTATGGCGGTTTTTGGAAAAGGTAAAAATGAGAATTTAATTATACTTCCGCGTTGGCTGGCCAAACAAATGGTGTCGGGCGCCATCATGACCTATTATGGAAAATGGGTCGTGACAGCTTCTGTAGTAGTTTTGCTCATTATGGATCCTCCTGATGCTGCATCAATAATATTTCTAGTAGAGGGTTTAAGACCATGATAAAAAAAATACATAAAATTTCAGGATCTTGGATACCATGGTGTGGGCATTTTCTTAGCATTGATTTTAATCGTTCCCGTGCTTGGTATACAAATTCAGTGTCTGTTTGCACAAAATTATTGATTTCTTGCTTCAGTTTGAATGTTTTTGCAGGTGAAAAATATTTATTAAGAAATTTCTGAGTCATTTGGTCTCATGTAGTGATTGAACCTCTAGGCAGACTTCGCAACCATATTTTGGCTTCACCTTTTAAAGAAAAAGGGAAAAGTCGCAACCTGATAGCGCATGTTGTGACTCCATTATACCTGCAAGTTTCAACTATCCAAGAAAATCAATTAGATGGGTGTGAGGATCTTCACTCGCATCACCAGTAAATTGGCACGACTGCTGAATAGTTTGAATCAAGCCTGTACGGATTTTAAAGTTGTTTGCTGCAGTTGGTGGTCTCCTCACACTTGATTCCCCTTCAAAATGATCTGGCCTTCCATAATCACGTAGTATTCTACCACGTCGTGGTGCCACCTCATCAAATTGTTCTTCTACTTGATGTGGTGGAAGTTGGTTATTGAGTTCTTCGTTCTCCATTTCCTCTGATGTGAAAATTTGAGATCGTGAGGATTGTTCTTTTCGCAACAACCGCAAGGATTTTTCAATTTCAGGATCGTGCTTGACTAGTTCTCTAGAAGAGGACCGGTTCATACACTTTTCTAAAATTTCTGTAGAAAAGTTAAAATAATTAGACCATAAAAATAAATCTCAAATTAGTATTAAAACACTTAATCTGTAGTAGACTTTAGCCAATCCCCGGCAACGACGCCAAAAATTTGACGACTGTCTAGTGTATTTAAAATTTTAATTGGTACTCTATCAAATAATAGTATAGAAAGATGTCGAACCCACAGAGATTGGTTTATCTATTCTACAAATATTTCTTGTTTTAGTTACTATTTGAGAAAATCAGAAAGAGTTGAGTTTTAAACTAACTAACTAAAAATGCACGAATGGAGCAATAGAAAATATATTTTTTTGCACAAATATATTAAAAAGGTGTTGGGACCTTGACTTCACTTAATATTTCTATATTGTAGAATTATTATTCTTCAATTTCTATTTCTCAAAAATGTATAAATGCCTCTCACGATTACAAATATATATTATTACTTAAGTTGAATAATTAATTGCACTCCTTTCGGTTGTACAAATTCATCTTCAAACTAGTAATATTAAAGAACCAGAAATATATTATTGAACTAAAACACGCTCTTTTTAGTAAGTCCCTTTCGGTTACCCTACTTGTTATAACTGATTATTACACTATTCGCCTTTTGCGATTACAAATAAGTGTAAAATTAATTATAACATAAAAGAGATAGATATTACTCAATAAATATTAATATTTATCAATACTACACTTAACTATATTATTTCTTCCGCCTCTCTCGATTACAGATGTGATGACCCGACCCGTCGTCTCATGAGTTACCGCTCTATTTCCGCCATTTTACGCTTCTTCATTATTTCATTATCAGCATTTGGTATGTTAGAGTTGATTTGGATTGGTTTTGGTAGGAAATGAGACACTTAGTCTCTTTTAAGAAGGCTTAAGTTGGAAAAGTCAATCGGATATTGACTAATAAGTTAGAGGTCTCGGATGTGATTTCTGGTGATTCGATTAGCTTAGGGGAATTATTTGTGACTTAGGAGTGCGATCGGAATTGATTTTGGAGGTCCGGTGTAGAATTAAGCTTGAATTGGCGAAGTTAGTATTTTTGTGGATTCCGGTTGATAGGTGAGATTTTGATCCGAGGTTCGAAATGGAATTCCGAGAGTTGTTGTAGCTTCGATATGTGATTTGTCATGTGTGTGCAAAATTTCAGGTCATTCGGACGCTGTTTGGTTGGGTTTTTGATCGAATGTGTGTTTCGGAAGTTTTAAAGAACTTAGGCTTGAATCCGATGAGAATTGATGATTTTAGTGTTGTTAGATGTGTTTTGATGATTGGAACAAATTTGAATGAGGTTTTAGGATGTGTTGGTGTTGTTGGTTAAGGTCCCGGGGGCCTCAGGTGAGTTTCGGATGGTCGATCGTACCAATCTTAGCATTTTGAGTTGCAGATTTTGTTGTCTTGATGTTGCAGAGTATTTGTGCTTCGCGATCGTGGGTGTGGTGTCACGATCGCGTAGAAGCTTTTTGGGAGGCAGGAATTTTGTTCTTTGCGTTCGCGTTTGAAGTTTCGCGATCGCGGAGTATTAGTTGGTAATGCATTGCGTTCGCATGGCTCTAATCGCGTTCGCGTAGAGTTATTTTGAGAGGCCGGGTTTTTTATGTTACGCTATCGCGGGACCTAGGTCGCGATCGCGTAGAAGGAAATACAGGAGCTGGGCAGTGAGTTTATAAATATTTCATCCGCAAGTTTTAGTCATTTTTCCACCATTGTTGAGTATTTTGAGAGCTTTTTGGGACAAATTGAAGAGGGATTTAAGGAGGATTGATTGGAGGTAAGTTCCTTGGCCTAAATACACGAGATTATGATAGATTTAACATGGAAATTGGTTGAAATTCATCAAAAAGGGGTAAAGCTAGGGCATGAGAATTTGTAATTTAAAAATGAAATTTAAAGGGTGAAATGGACTCCGATTATGGTAAATTTGATATGTATAGACTCGTGGCGAGATGAGGAATCCATTGACGTGAATATTATAATTTTTAGAGAAGTGGGCTCGGGGCTCGGGTTTTGCTAGTTTCGAGATTTTTTGCTATTTTTCAATTGTTTTCGATTGGGTATTGTTCCCTTAGCATATTGTGATGTATTCGCTCTGATTTTGGTTAGATTCGATGCGCGTGGAGGCCGATTTGAGGGGCAAAGGCATCGCGAGCTAGATATTTCACCGGTTCGAGGTGAGTAATTATTGTAAATGATAGTCTGAGGGTTTGAAACCCCGGATTTGCACATCATAGTACTGTATTGAGGTGACTTGCACGCTGGATAGCGAGCGTGGGGTAGAGCACCGTTGGGGATTGTGACTTGGTCTATCCCGATTGCTGAAATTACTATGTATTTGACTGAAACTACCAGTTATCATCATAATTTGGGCTGATTACCATGTTTGGGCTTCGTGCCAACTATGTGAATCCTTCAGGGATTGATATCACTATTTTCGTATTACTTTGCATATTATTTGATCTCGGTCCAAAGTTTTAATATTGTTTTGCAAACTCAGCCATTTTTCTAAGATTTGAAAACTTAAATAATATTTTATTGACGTTTTGAGCTGAGAACTACCATGTTGTATTGCCAAGTGGCTTATGTGCATTTCTGGACTGAGCATGGATCGAGCTACGCGCCGCAGTAGTGTTACATGTGTATTCCTGGACTATGGATGGCTCGGGCTGCACGCCGCAGTGGTGTTATATTGATTTTGAGGCTGAGGGCCCGGTTGATGCCCGAGATGGCTTGATATTGTGCTTGGGATGTAGGAGCCCCTCCGGAGTCTGTACACACCCCCAGTGAGCGCCATCGATGTTAAATGGATCGGACTGCACGCCGCTATGGGTACCGGAGTGTACCGTCATATGCATTGCATTGCACTCATGCATTTGTTCCTATTTGTATTATTTGTCATGACATTCAGCCCTCGCATTTCATTGGTTTCCATGCTACTTCTTGCACTACTTACCTGATACCCTGGTGTTAATTGTTAATGTAGTGATGTGCCCGAGGGGCTGACTTATGTGCTGACTTGCACTACTTGATCCGCATTCATTTGCTTAACTGTTGGAAAAAGAAATTTTCAAAAGAGGTTTTTAACTGAGTCCAGATATTTCTAAAGATTTCACGTTTTCACTGTTTTCTCAAAGGGTTACACTATTCTATATAGCATGATGGCTTGCTTTACGTGGTTTCTTGCTGCTCAGTTATTATTTACCTTTATTACTCACTGAGTTGGAGTACTCACTTTACTCCATGCACCTCGCGTGCAGATGCAGGTATTGGTTTACCCGGTAGCGGGTTTGAGCTGGTTGAGGATTTGCTATCGTAGCTGATCAAGGTGACCGCCAACATTCGCGGCACCGGTTTTTCTTCCTTTTGATTCCAGATTTCATTCGATGCATTATGGACTTTGTAGTTGTATCAGAAATCCTTCTAGATGCTCGTGACTTGTGACACCCCGATTTAGGGCTGAGTCGGGATGGGTTCCCTGTTTTATCACGTTAATTCCGTAATATGATTTCATTATCTATGAATTAGACTTATTCATGCTAAGTAACTGTTAAAAGAGGCGTTGCTGTTCTGTTGGCTAGCCTTGTCTTCACGAGAGGCGCCATCACGATCGGGTTTGGGGAATTGGGTCGTGACAACAGAATTAATAAACAGTTAATATGTAATACAAGATAGATAGATGTTAATAAATTAAATAACATCTAACTGTAAAACCAAATAAAAGTTAAATAAATTCTAGCTCAAGCATGTGAATTTGAGGAGTAATATCTACTATTATATAGAAATATTAAGATCTGTCTTTCTCCCAACACAAGAAAAGTTACTCCATAATGGAGCTAATACCGACAGCGAAAATAATCTTGCCCATTAAATAACAAAATAGAAAGAAATATTCAAGAGAATAATTCCCCCTATTTAATTAAAAACAGGAACTAGAGTAATTTCCAATACTACAATTTATTCAGAACTAGAAATGAAGCCAGTGTAATGGCTAAAAGATGAAAGAAATAAAACTAAAGAACAAAGAGAAAGGAAAAGCTTTCTGCTCAATATTTCACTTTTCTGATTTCTTCTTTTCTCCCCTTCGATTTCACGATTGATGCCTCATTTTATAGCCAAGCCATGACAAACTTTTCAATTATCTTCTGGATATGAACTTGTCATGGTTGGTTGTGCCTTATTATGCATGGTTATGAGCTTCTTTGGTTATGGATCGGTTATAGTTTGTTGCAGCCGGTTGTGGGCCGGTTGTCCTTTGTCATCGCAAATCACTTTATACAACGTCTTTTTTTAGCACCATATTTTACTTTGCTTTAGCTTGTCCGCTTTTCTACTTTTTCCTCTGTAATCTTCTCGTTCCCGGACCAATTCTTTTTTAACTTTTCCTGCATAATTTAGACAAAAGTATAGAATAAATATGGTAGTTTTTGTGTTTTTACAAAGAAATTATATGTTTAAAAACCAAGTAAAATGTGTTTATCAATAGGGTTGAATTTGGTGGCTTATATCTCGTAATTTATAAGGAAGTGGGAGATAACCAAAACATGAAATTGTTGAGCTGGCATCTAGTTTCCAAAAAGTTAAACCATTTGTCATTTGGAGTTTTGTACAAAATGTTATGAACATCGTACTAGAGGATGTCTGAGAAGAGTTTAGGAATGACTTTCGAGAATTTTGTTCATCGCGAATGCGATTGGAGGCCCGCGAACGCGGAGAAGGGTTGTCTGGCAATGTATAATTTTGAAAAAATGGATTTTGCTCATTTCATCTCATTTCCTCCATGGGAGACAACCTAGGAGAGATTTCGGAGCTCCATCTTCATCATCTAAGTCAAGGTAAGTGATTCCTACCAATTACAAGTTAATTACTTGGATTATCTAGATTTTTACATAGAAAATTAGTGAAAATTCGGGTTTTTGAAGAAAAACCTAGATATTTATATTTTAGGATTTTGACCACGAAATTGAACACAAAACTTGGAATAAATTATATATTTGAGTTCGTGATGTTATGGGTAAAGTTTATCTTCAAAATTTTTTGGAATCCGGGCACGTGGGACCGAGAATGATTTTATCGACTTTTTAAGCTGAGTTGGAAACTATTGTAAATAGGATTATAATGTGTATTTGAGTATATATTAATGATTTTGCATAATTATTGACTAGTGGAGTGTTGGGCATCGGTTTGAGTCGTCGGAAGGGCTTGGTAGCTGGTTATGAAAATTCGGAGTGAGGTGAGTCTCCTTTATAACCTTATAAGAGGGAATTATCCGCATAGGTGAAATAATTAAATATGTGCTTCTATTTGTGGGGGCTACGTACGCACGAGGTGATGAGTTCTTGCAGCTACTATTATGCTTAAGTCTGGGTAGTCTAGGACCGAAAGCATGCTATACTTGAAATATTTGTAACATTATTGACAATTTAAATTGCTTAAATCATATCGAATTGGTAAATGAATTTCAAAATAAATTAAACACCATTCTTGACCATTAAAGAGAAGTTTCCATTTCTTTGGGTAATTATTTCTCTGATGAATTCTTGATTGACTGTTTGATGTGTTTATTTATATTTGACTGTGTCGCATGTATAATTCGCGAGCGGGGTAATAGATGCATCTATGGTTCTGCCATTCTACCCTCTGGCAGTGCACAGTTTAAATATTATGTTGGATCGAGTCGTACGACCTCGGCATGATTTGCGCATGCTTGTATTGCTTGCCTTGAAATTATAAATAATGATATTTCCTAGCCTGAGATAAATAGATATGTAGAAATCCAATCACATGCGGAAAGGATTCACTACTACCATGAGGATTTTATTATTACGTGCAATACCTTAGACATTGACAGCTACTCTAGTCGCTAGTTATCCGATCCCTTATCCTCGAAAAGTTTGAACTCGAGTTCTCATATAATATTATATCCATAATTACACCCAATGCCCTAATGGTAAATATAATGGTCGGCCTATGAATGCAAGTTAAATTACTAAATTTTAATCATCTTCCCTTTCTACTCGAATCTTTCCATTCCAAATCAACTGCTTTCCTAGACATGCACTACATTGCCGAATCACTCATGGCTATTAGTGACATGCTAAAGTAGCAACATAAATTGACGCTTCATGAGATAGTAAAAGTTCAAAGGGTATTTCAATAAAAGTTAATATAACTTCTTTGGGATATCACACAATGAAGAAGCAGGGATTCAATCTTCCATTATACATGGTCGATAGCACACGTGGTATGAAATACATGTTACGGTGTTCTCACTTTATATTGGTATGCGTGCCTTACTCTTTTAATCATTCAACACCATACAGATCTTGGTCTGAACACCTCCAAATGTCTAACCCGAGTTTCTTACTTCAATAATCCTCAAACCATCTTATTAGAGAAACTCGCAACTGGCTTACAAAACAAGTCATAATCGAATAGTGAAATTCGTAAGTCTGATAAGTTTTTAAAACCGGACTTTACAAGTAAATATAACCCCGTATCCAAGGTTCTATAATTTCTCATCTCTTCATGATTCTTAGCATAAGAGGTGATTTCTTGTGTGAGAGTGCCAATCTCGCGACTTGTTCGACACACTTTATCAATAAAATATCATCACATGCATACGAGATATAAGCATAAATTCAAGAGTCAAGTATGGACGAGCATATTATAATGCTAAAGTCATTTTACAATACATGAATATGATCAAATACTTCACAAACCTAGAGTCGTAACATGTTTCTCAAGCAAGTCTTTAGATATTGTCTTTGTAAAAGTATCGGCTATCATATTTATCATAAGAATGTACTGTAAATTTATCTCTCCACTTGATACCATGTCCCTGACAAAGTTATACTTGATGTCAATTTGTTCGGTCTTGTTGTGATATTTAGGATCTTTTGGGTATGCGATAGCCGCTTGACTATCACAATATAGAGTCATGGGACCCTAAGAGTTCTTTGTAATATCCAAATGTTCAAAGAATCTCTTCAACCAAACAACTTCTTGTACTGCAGATGCACAAGCCATGAACTCAGATTCCATCGTCCAAAGGGAAGTACAAGTTTATTTCTTACTTTTCCATGTAATAGCACCACCATTAAGTGAGAAAGCATAACCAGATGTTGGTTTTCTATCATTCCAATCACTAGCCCAATCATCATATGTATATCCTTTCAAGTATAAATCATTTCCACAATAACATAGTGAATAATCTGCAGTTCTCTTCAGGTATCTGAAAATTTTCTTCACAGCTTTCCAGTGGTCTCTTCCGGATTGGATTGATACCTACTAACCAGGCCTATGGCATAACAAATATCTGGACGAGTACACATCATAGCGTACATCAAGCTCCCGACAACACTTGAATATGGAACTCGAGACATGTCTTCCTTTTCATTTTCAGTCTTGGGACACATTTCAAGGATTAAGTTTCTGCAACGACCCGACCGGTCGTTTTGAGCTCTAGCGCGTCGTTTAGTATTTGCAAGTCATGAATAACTTCATTTCAGGTATATTGACTTGTGCGTATGGTCAGAGTTGAATTTCGGGAATTTCAGAGTCAAATTGAAAAGAAAATTTTCATTGCGGTAGCCTTAAGTTGAAGAAAATGGCTAAGATTGGAATTTCGAGTAAACGACCTCGAAATTGGGATATGAAAGCTTCAGCATGTTCGTATAATGATTTCGGACTTGGGCGTATGTTCGAATTTGGTTTTGGATAACCTGTGAGCATTTCGGCATATATTGTGGAAGTTAGTATTTTAGAAGAATTTCATAAATTTGAGTTGGAAGGCATTTCAGTGTTATAGTTGTCCGTTTGGGATTTTGAGTCTGGGAATAGCTCCGTATGGTGATTCTGGAGTTGGGAGCACGATCGGAAGTGAATTCGGATGTCCGGAGGTCATTTTGAAATCATTTGGCTAAATATAGAAATTTGAAGGTTTTTGAGAAAATTTGACCGGACGTGGAAATTTTGATATCGGGGTCGGAATGCGATTTCGAAAGTTGGTAAAAGTCCATAATGTCGAATGTTGACTTGTGTGCAAAATTTGAAGTCATTCCGGAATAATTTTGGTAAGATTTGAGACACTTAGTCTCTTTTAAGGAAGCTTAAGTTGGAAAAGTCAACCAGATATTGACTTATATGTTAGAGGGCTTGAAATGCGAATTTTATGGTTTGGATAGCTTCGTTAGGTGATTTGGGACTTAGGAGTGTGTCCGGAATATTTTTGTGATGACCGGTGTAGAATTAAGCTTGAATTGGCAAAGTTAGTATTTTGGCGAATTCCGGTTGATAGGTGAGATTTTGATCCAAGGATCGGAATGGAATTTCGAGAGTTGTTGTAGCTTCGTTATGTCATTTTGGACTTGTCTGCAAAATTTCAGGTCATTCGGACGTGTTTTGGATAGGTTTTTGATCGAATGCGTGTTTTAGAAGTTTTAAAAGAACTTAGGCTTGAATTCGATGTAATTTGATGATTTTTGCGTTAGTTGAGGTGTTTTGATGATTGGAGCAAGTTTGGATAATGTTTTAAGGCATGTTGGTGCTTTTAGTTGAGGTCCCGGGGGCCTCGGGTATATTTCGGAAGGTTAACGGATCGATTTAGGCACGAAAAATAAAGCTGCTGCATTTTTTACAGCACTGTGAACAGTAGTTCTGAACAGTGCCCATGAACAGTACCCATGAACAGTGCCCCGTAACAGTATCTGTGAATAGTGCCATGAACAGTACCCCATAACAGTATTCGTGCACAGTACCTGTGAACAGTAACCGGGTGAACAGTGCACACGAAAAATTTCTGACAGGCTGTTTTTCAAGTTCTAAAAATGGGACGAACCCATTTTCTTTTTGTACCAATTTGGAGCTCGGATGAGGCGATTTTTGACAGATTTTTGGAGAGGATAACGGGGTAAGTGTTCTTAACTCAATTTTGGTTGTATAACTCGAATCTATTACAATATTTGATGTTTAATCTGAAAATTTTGTTGAAAAGGGTAGAAAACCCTCTTGGATAGAATCATTGATTTGAGGGTCGAAATGATATGGGAATTGAATGACTTTTACATGGTTAGACTCGTGGAGAGATAAAGAAGTTGGTGATGTTAATTTTATAATTTTTTGAGACATGGGCCTGGGGCTCGGGTTTTGCAAATCCGTGAATTTTGATATTTTTTCGATTGTTTTCGATTGGGTATTGTCTCTTTAGTATAATGCAAAATATTCGTTGTAATTTTGGATAGATTCGTCACGCGAGGAAGAAAATTCGAAAGGCAAGGGCATTGCGAAGTAGTCTTTTAGCCGTCTTGAGGTGAGTAATGATTTTAAATGATGTCATGAGGGTTTGAAACCCCAGATAGCACAACATAGTGCTATGTTGAGGTGAGACACGCGTTATATGACGAGCGCGGGGTCATTTACTATTGGGGATTGTGACTTGGTCCATCCCGGTTTTTATCGCGTATTTGATAAAAACTTGTTGTTTTTCACCATAATTTAGGCTTATTGCCATATTTGGGCATCGTGCCAATTATTTGAAATCCTTTTTTGAATTTCCATCATATTTTTCCTCACTAATTAAAATATTATTTGAAACTTAGTCCAATTGAATTACACTATTTCATGAACTCAGCTACATTTATACTCAACTTGAGATTTAAATGATATTGATAATGTTGTTTGAGCTGAGCACCATTGTTTTACTGATGCCCAAGGGGCTTATGATTATTTTCTGGACTGATTGAGGCGAGGGCCATATGTGAGGATATGTTGAGTGATGTGAGAAGGCTTCCAGGCCTCGATGTTATGTGAGGAGGCTTTCAAGCCTCGAGTGTGATGTGTGAAAGCTTTAAGGCCTTATGATATTGCGCTTGGGCTGTAGGAGCCCCTCCGGAGTCTGTACACACCCCCAGTGAGCGCAGGGTACCCAGGTGAGTTGGGAGAGGGCCCGAGAGACTAATGTTGTGTTTTTGTGAGTTGGGAGTAAGACCGAGAGGCTGATGTTGTGTGTTGGTGAGTTGGGAGTGAGCCCATGGGGCTGATACTGTATTGGAAATTTGATATTGAGCCCGAGGGGAAAGTTTCTGATTATTCCTTACTTGTTGAAATTAAGTGTCTTCACTGTTTTTAGAAAAGAATCATCTGTTACTTTACGGTTTTATTGCGTAACTGATTTTACTACTTGAGATAGCGTTATTTGTGCCTTTATGAGATTTCATGCTTTCAGTCATTATTTATTTTTATTACTTACTGAGTTGGATTACTCACTTTACTCCCTGCACCTCGTGTGCAGATGCAGGTAATCGTTCACCCTGAAGCGGGTTTTGAGCTGACTGGAGATTTTGCCATCGTAGCTGAGCAAGGTGACTGTCAGCGTTCGCAGCACTGTATCTCTTCCTTTGATTCTAAATTCCATTATGTATCTTACTGGTCTTATAATAGTGTTTAGATTCTTTAGATGCTCGTGACTTGTGACACCCCGATTTTGGGCTGAGTTGGGCTGGTTCCCTATTTTATCTTTTCCTTCCGCATTTATGACAATGTACACTATGGTTTGACTTATTCATGTTAAGTAACTATTAAAAGAGGTATTGTTAATCTGTTGGCTGGCCTTGTCTTTAGGAGAGGCGTCATCACGACCGAGTTGGGATTTTGGGTCGTGACAAGTTGGTATCAAAGCCTAGGTTACTAGGTCTCGCGAGTCATGAGCAGGTTTAGTAGAGTCTCGCGGATCGGTACAGCGGCGTCTGTATTTATCCTCAAGAGGCTGCAGAACCTTTAGGAAAACTTCGCATTCTTGAATTCTTATCGTGCGTCCTTGATTCAGCTTGAAATGTAATTCTTTAAATTCCTTCCACGCGTTCGCATGTGTGCATGAGCGCTCAGTATCAGATGTGCCTTGATGGCTTGTGATTCCCTGATTGAGGGGCGAGACGTGATCTCTATGAGTTGATGTTGGGACAGTCTAAAGGACTTGAGACCGGATCTTTTCCTACGGCTTGAGCACCGAGGTGCTGATTGTGTGACCAAGTGTTTTAAACTTATATGTCCGGTATTGCCCCTATTAGTGGGAATGACGGCTGAGTAGCAATGTGATGGGTATGTTAGTACTGCGAGATGTTTCTATATGACTTGGAAGTGTCATGAAGATCTGCTGGATGATAGTTGAACTATTAAGTGTATGATTTCCATTGTGATTAGAGGTGTAGCTCCGAGTTATGGGCGTGAATAATCTTTTCAAGTCTCTTGTTTGGAGTGAAGTAAATTTCATGTTACAGTATGAGTTTAGACTCAGGAAGACTAAGTGATTGTGTAAAGTGTATGACGGTGGAAGGTATAAAAAAATGTTGATTGGAGGCAAAGCATGTGGGTTATCTCATGCGGAATAATCTACGTAGGTGTGTTCCTTATAATGTTGAGTAGAGAGTTTCTTTTCTACTAACAGGGTGTATGTGTTGAGATTTGAATTTGACTCTAATTGAGAAATTTGAGTTGATTGTCACGAGAATGAAGGTGATCTTAGTAGTGGAATTGAGGTATTTTAAGGTCTGTGTTACCTAAGCTTGTGAAGAATTTTTGTTGAACTAGCTGTAGTAATATGGCAATATTCTTGAGTTTGATGACATGCGTGGCCTGGTTGAATTAGAGGAATTTAGTTCTGATAGCTTGATTAGGAGAAAATGGATTTCCAAGTGTTCTTGATGGTTTCTACCATGGTTTAAAATAGACACTTTCTACAGGTAGGGGGAACGTGTTGTGTATTGTGAGTTCCTGTATATTTCTTCATTATTGATGGGGTACGAAGGTTTTGGAGCGAGGTTCTGTTTAATGTGGGGTTTCCTACTGGTACTTGGTTGGTTTGAGTGGTTATGGTGATCGAGAATGGTGTTACGAATATACGAGTTGTGTAGTATGTTATGCGATTATATCTAGGGTTATTGTTATGACTTGACACAGTTTGTTCGGACTTATACAGTGTGTGTATGTGAGATTCGGGTCTTGAAAAGAATTCTGGGTGTTAGAAATTAGGCTACAAGGATTCAGGGTAAGGTTAAAATAATGTTTATTATTCACTACAATGGGTTTAATGTGTTTCAAAATAACTGGTTCCAATTTTTTTTTATGAATTATATGCCCTACCGGCATGAGGGTTCGTTATGTGCTATGAAAAAAAATGTTTACGAAATTTATTGAGAAGAAGAAAGAAAGGAAATTGAAAACTGCAGTTGGCACAATGTGAAATATTTAAACCGGGCTGCAAGCCGCGGTGGATGTTATGTAAGGACAAGGTCCTTGTGGTAAATATTTATGAGTTTAAACTTTTCCTTTGTAAAGTTTAATTCGTATGATAATATTAAAAGGGAGTCATGCCAGTTAGGTTGATTTGATAATTCTTGTATATTTTATGTTCATATTCAGCCATTTTTGTACTGTTAACATTGAGTTTTAGCTTATGAGATGAGTTCCCAGGCGGCGTTAAATGTGACTCATTAATCCGAGTAAGTGATAATGAGGTCTTCATGCCTCACATTTTGTTGTCAGTATTGTGAAAATTTGAAATGAGGTGGTGGTTAATATGAGATTTATTGATAATGATGGAATTATTTATGAACAACTATTAAGACCAGAAATGTGGTTATGATCATACAATGATACGTTTCATGTCAAAATATCATTGTGATAATATCGGGCTTTTGATTCGGAGATTAGTGTTATTGATATACTTGTGGTACTTGTTGGGTTGTGGACATATTGTTAGTAGTTGTTTTGGTGGGTGTTACTCTAACAGGTGGATAGGCCCAATTACAAGGGAGACTGCCGAAATATTTGAAAAATCTGGTAGTTAGTCAAATTTTGGGGACTTAATAAAGTTGAAATGTTGGAAGAATATCTAAGATCTATATGAAGTCGTTCGGTTCATTTGGTTGTGGATTGTGGGGTGTTGTCCCGGCTATGGTGGTAGTTCTTGCATGTTATGAGAAGAAATGACTTATTACGGGTCCAGGAAAGGCTATCAGCCTAGTTCAGTGCGAGCAGAATCGACTTGAAGTGGGTGAATGGATTTAAATAGGATTATGGGCTTCATGTGAGTCAGATGTGTTCATTTCAGTATAGCACTCCTCAAGGAGAGGTGTTGGAATATCATATGTTGTTGTGTGTTCGTCAATTCATGTAATATTGTGATTGTGTCATATGTGATGTGAAATGGCTTGATAAATTCCTATTCTCCGGGGAAAAGTCCATATTAGTTGTGTGAGTTGAGCAGTCCATTCCTGAATCATTTCTTTATGTATCTTGTTCGCATTATGGCCAATTGGCGCATTTTTTGCATCATGTGGACCGTTGGTCATTGTCTGTAGTGATTGGTTGTCTGAGCAGCTCGTACTAGGTGAGGTGAGACTATTGGTATCGGGGACCATTGCAGTGGGATTATGTGAAGTATATTACAGGGCAGTTACTAGTATTTGGGTAGTAATGAGGTGATGATTTTAGTCAGAAAGGAGAGAATTAATGTTGGGTTAACTCTGCAATTGTTTAGAAATTTTTGCACATCTCCTCCGTTGTGGTTGTATCGTCAGCATTATAACAGAATGTATAGGTATACCATCATATGCATTGGGAGCATTAGAGTCGTGGAATTTTGGCTATTAAGTTTCATGGAGTGCCATTGTGGTTAGATGGTGAATTATACGATGCATGGTGCTAATTCAACAAAGGTACGCGGTCGTGTTCTAGTACCTCGTGTGGTAGTTGATACAGTATTTATATATAGAGAACGGGTCTGGCAGAGAATTTCAGGTGTTGGAATTGTGTTCTGAGCTTATTGTATGGATAAAAGAGGATATCTGCAGATTTGATCAAACTAATGTGTCCATATGAGTTGTGGTAGCACGGG
>MU725882.1:36610-59060 GCA_026770625.1 Nicotiana glauca
GAAGTTAGTATTTTAGAAGAATTTCATAAATTTGAGTTGGAAGGCATTACAGTGTTATAGATGTCCGTTTGGGATTTCGAGTCTGGGAATATCTCTGTATGGTGATTCTGGAGTTGGGAGCGTGATCGGAAGTGAATTCGGATGTCCGGAGGTCATTTTGAAGTCATTTGGCTAAATATAGAAATTTGAAGGTTTTTGAGAAAATTCGACCGGAAGTGGAAATTTTGATATCGAGGTCGGAATGCGATTCCGAAAGTTGGTGAAAGTCCGTAATGTTGAATGTGACTTGTGTGCAAAAATTGAAGTCATTCCGGAATTATTTTGGTAAGGTTTGAGACACTTAGTCTCTTTTAAGGAAGCTTAAGTTGGAAAAGTCAATCGGATATTGACTTATGTGTTAGAGGGCTCGAAATGCGAATTTTATGGTTCGGATAGCTTCGTTAGGTGATTTGTGACTTAGGAGTGCGTCCGGAATATTTTTGTGATGACCGATGTAGAATTAAGCTTGAATTGGCAAAGTTAGTATTTTGGCGAATTCTGGTTGATAGGTGAGATTTTGATCCGAGGGTTGGAATGGAATTCCGAGAGTTTTTGTAGCTTCGTTATGTCATTTTGGACTTGTCTGCAAAATTTCAGGTCATTCGGACGTGTTTTGGATAGGTTTTTGATCGAATGCATGTTTTAGAAGTTTTAAAAGAACTTAGGCTTGAATTCGATGTAATTTGATGAGTTTGGCATTAGTTGAGGTATTTTGACGATTGGAGCAAGTTTGGATAATGTTTTAAGACATGTTGGTGCTTTTAGTTGTGGTCCCGGGGGCCTCGGGTGTATTTCGGAAGGTTAACGGATCGATTTAGGCACGAAAAATAAAGCTGCTGCATTTTTTACAGCACTGTGAACAGTAGTTATGAACAGTACCCATGAACAGTGTCCCCGTAATAGTATTCGTGAATAGTGCCGTGAACAGTACCCCATAACAGTATCCGTGAACAGTACCTGTGAACAGTAACCGGGTGAACAGTGCACATGAAAAATTTCTGGCAGGCTATTTTTCAAGTTCTAAAAATAGGACGAACCCATTTTCTATTTTTACCAATTTGGAGCTTGGATAAGGCGATTTTTCGACAGATTTTTGGAGAGAACAACGGGGTAAGTGTTCTTAACTCAATTTTGGTTGTATAACTCGAATCTATTATAAGTTTTGGTGTTTAATCTGAGAATTTTGTTGAAAAGGGTAGAAAACCCTCTTGGATAGAATCACTTATTTGAGGGTCGAAATGATATGGGAATTGAATGATTTTTACATGGTTAGACTCGTGGCGAGATAAGGAAGCCGGTGATGTTAATTTTATAATTTTTCAAGATGTGGGTCCGGGGCTCGGGTTTTGCAAATCCTTGAATTTTGATATTTTTTCGATTGTTTTCGATTGGGTATTGTCTCTTTAGTATAATGCAACATATTCATTGTAATTTTGGACAGATTCGTCACGCGAGGAAGCAAATTCGAAAGGCAAGGGCATCGCGGAGTAGTCTTTTGGCAGTCTTGAGGTGAGTAATGATTTTAAATGATGTCATGAGGGTTTGAAACCTTGGATTGCACAACATAGTGCTATGAGCGCGGGGTCATTTACTATTGGGGATTGTGACTTGGTCCATCCCGGTTGATATTTTATTGCGTATTTGATAAAGACTTGTTGTTTTTCACCATAATTTGGACTTATTGTCATATTTGGGCTTCGTGCCAATTATTTGAAATTCTTTTTTGAATTTCCATCACTATTTTTCCTCACTAATTAAAATATTATTTGAACTCAGTCCAATTGAATTATACTATTTCATGAACTCAGCTACATTTATACTCAACTTGAGATTTAAATGATATTTATAATGTTGTTTGAGCTGAGCACCATTGTTTTACTGATGCCCAAGGGGCTTATGATTATTTTCTGGACTGATTGAGGTCGAGGGCCATATGTGAGGATATGTTGAGTGACGTGAGGAGGCTTCCAGGTCTCGAGTGTTATGTGAGGAGGCTTTCAGGCCTCGAGTGTGATGTGTGAAGGCTTTAAGGCCTTATGATATTGCGCTTGGGCTGTAGGAGCCCCTCCGGAGTCTGTACACACCCCCAGTGAGCATAGGGTACCCAGGTGAGTTGGGAGAGGGCCCGAGAGGCCGATGTTGTGTTTTTGTGAGTTGGTAGTGAGCCCGAGAGGCTGATGTTGTGTGTTAGTGAGTTGGGAGTGAGCCCGTGGGGCTGATACTGTATTGGAAATTTGATATTGAGCCTGAGGGGCAAGTTTCTTATTATTCCTTACTTGTTGAAATTAAGTGTCTTCACTGTTTTTAAAAGAGAATCATCTGTTACTTCACGGTTTTATTGCATAACTGATTTTACTGATTGAGATAGCGTTATTTGTGCCTTTATGAGATTTCATGCTTTCAGTCATTATTTATTTTTATTACTCACTGAGTTGGAGTACTCACTTTACTCCCTGCACCTCGTGTGCAGATGTAGGTAATTGTCCACCCGGTAGCGGGTTTTGAGCAGATTGGAGATTTTGCCATCGTAGCTGAGCAAGGTGACCGTCAGCATTCGCGGCACCGTATCTCTTCCTTTGATTCTAAATTCCATTATGTATATTACTGGTCTTATAATAGTGTTTAGATTCTTTAGATGCTCGTGACTTGTGACACCCCGATTTCGGGCTGAGTTGGGCTGGTTCCCTGTTTTATCATTTCCTTCCGCATTTATGACAATGTACACTATGGTTTGACTTATTCGTGTTAAGTAACTGTTAAAAGAGGTATTGTTAATCTGTTGGCTGGCCTTGTCTTCACGATAGGCGCCATCACGACCGGATTTGGATTTTGGGTCGTGACAGTTTCATCTATGGATTTGCAACTATTCATGCGAAAATGCTCCAAAATTTTATGTATATAAGTTTCTTGAGATAGACTCAATAACCTTTTGTAGCAGTCTCTTTATATCTTAACATCAAGGATATAGTTTGCCTAACCCATATCTTTCATGTCAAATGACTTTGAAAGTCATGACTTAATAGTTTTCAAATACTCCAAATTATTTTCGGCCAATAAAATATCATCCACGTAAAGAGAAAGAATTACAAACATCTCACTGGACTTCTTCACATAAATGCAATGGTCTTCAGTGATCATGGTGAAATCATACAAGATCACCTCCTTGTGAAATCTCAAATACTATTCCTTGAAGATTGCTTCAGGCCATAAATAGATGTTTTCAATTCACAGACCTTCTTTTCTTAGCCTTTAATGATAAAGCCTATAGGTTGTTCCATGTAGATTTCTTCGTTTAGTTCTCCATTGAGAAAAGCTGTCTTCACGTCCATTTTATGTAATTCCAAATCCAAACATGTAACAATAGCCAAAAGTAAGAGAATTGAGGTAAACTTCACAACTGGTAAAAATGTTTCCTCATAATCCATTCCAGCTTCTTGAGTAAAGCCTATTGCCATCAGTCGTGCCTTGTATCTTTCTATTGACCCATCCACTAACTTTGAGAACCCATTTGTTCCCAATGGCTCTTCGTCTAAGCGGAAGGTCAACTAGATCCCAGACTTTGTTGGTTTTCATGGACTCTAATTCTTCTTTCACTGTTTCATCCACTCATCTTTTCCAAGGCTCGATAAAGCCTCAGTCATAGACTTTGGCTCATCCATTTATGTGGGAGATACCAAGAAAACATATTAATCTCATAGGTATGTTTAGGTATATTTTTCCTAGCACTCTTTTGTAGTTGAAATTCAGGTTCGTCAGAAGGATTTTGGGATTGAGAGTTCCCACTCCCACTCAGATCAAGAATAATATCTTGATCAATTTGATTATAACCTGTGTTAGAAGACACTTACTAACTATCCGAGTTCAATATTTCATAAAGAGGCTCTCCGTTCTTTACCTCGCCCTTCTTTGGAAAATTATTTTCTGGAAATGTGACATCTCGTGATTCAATCTTAGTAACACTTCCATCCTCTAATTCACCAATGAACACATGCCCTTTGTAGTGTTTTGAATATCTTACAAAGATACATTTCTTGCCTTTTGGACCTAATTTACCAAACTTGCTAAAAGAATATTTTACATATGTAGCAAAACCCCAAGGCCGTAAATCTTTTAAGTTTGGTTTATTACCAGTCTATAGCTCATAAGGAGTGGAAGAAATTGATTTAGAAGGCACTTTATTCAATATGTAGGCTGCAGGCAATAACGCATCTCCCTAAAAGGAGATATGTAAATTTTCTTGCGCCATCATGGACCTTATCATGTCCAATAGTGTTCTATTCCTATTTTATGCTACACCATTTTGTTGAGGTATAGTAATTGAGATATATGTATAGAGATGCATTTTCTTTGTTGCTCGGTTTTGGTGACATTCATGATTTTACCTGTATCTTGACATGTAGGCATAGATATACTTTCCTCATGCCTTCTAGAAATGAAACATTTACCTGATGAAAAGTTATTGGGAAAAATTACATTTTTCAAAGTTACACATATGTTTGACGATTTCGGTAAAGGATTTGAGTTTTCACTAATATACCTAAAAAGCAAAATTGTTTTTCGGAAAAAACTATGAAAAGGATGAACATTTTATCTCTGAGCTACTTCCATTTACTTGCTTATTGTTATGAACTATTATTGGTTATTGGTGTTGGACCTGACCTATGTTCCAGCTCGTCACTACTTTTAACCTAAGGTTAGGTTTGTTACTTATTAGTACATGGGGTCGGTTGTACTCATACAACGCTTCTTGCACATTGCGTGCAAATTTTCGATGTCGATATTGTTGTGCATGGTGGGGGCTAGATTTGAAGGTGTACCTTTGTCCATGTTTTAGCTGCCTCTTGTTCATGGTATCCTTAGTTTTGTAATAATCTGTTTATGTACTTTTCAAACTGAAGATGTATTTTCTTCATATCATCTTTGTAAACTCTATTTATAGAAGCTCATGATTTGTACTACCAGTCCTTGGGAAAATGTATAAGATTCAGATAACTTCTTTTGATAAATTGCCTTATTTAATATTATTGGAATTAGATAGTATAGTTGGCTTACTTAGCGGTTTGGGTTAGGTTCCATCACGACTAGTGACTTTTAGGTCATGACAGATTGGTATCATTGCCCAAGGTTTATAGGTTCTACAAGTCATGAGAAAGTGTCTAGTAGAGTCTTGCGGATCGGTATGATGACGTCCATCCCTATCTTCGAGAGGCTACAAGGCATTTAGGATATACCTCCCATCTTTCTTTCCTTATCGCGCAACATTGGTTCAGCTTAAGCATAATCCTTTAAATTTCTCTCGTGCATTCGTATGCGCACTTAAGTTCTCAGTATCAGCGTTGCATCGACGGTTTGTGATTACCTGGATGAGGTGCAAAATATAAATTTTGTGTGTTGATGATGGGCCAGTCTATAGTACTTGAGGTCGGGTTTTGACTGTAGCTTGAGCATTGAGATGTTGATTGTGTGAGCACATGCTTTTGAACTTATATATCTGATAACTTCTGGATTGCTATATGATGAGTATGATGTTAGTATAGATGTGTTCAGATAGATCGGATTTGATGAAAAGAGTATGATTGAGATGTAAATTGGGTGCTTGGTTTATGTCTTAATGTGATGCATAGTCTCGAGTTATGAGTTTATTGAAGGATCCTTCATCTTATTTAATTGTGCAATGAATTATATTCTCATGTCTTGTTGATGAGTTCAGAATTAGGAAAATTAAGTAGTTGCGTATTAGTTATGACTGTGGAAGGGTATAAAGAGAAGTTAGTTTGAGGCGAAGCAGGTGGGTTATCTTTTGCGGGGTATCCCGAGGTTTGTGTGATCCCTATGTTATTTTGTAGTGAGTTATCTTTTACTAGTAAATTATATATGTTGCAATTTGAGTATGGTTCGTTTATGAGAGTTCACTTGACTGTTACACGGGTAAATGCGATATTTGCAGATGATTTGATATATTAGACGATTTTGTGTTACATAAACTTATGAAGTATTTAGTTGAATTATAGTGAGAGGAAGCAACAGAGTATGGGTATTATGAGTTATCAGATACTTTAGCCAAGTGGGGGAGTCTACAATCGATGGGTTGATTGCGCGGATATATGTTGTATTGGTTTCAATTTGAGGTATACTAGTGAATCACTTATGGCTTATAAAGGTTGAGATCAAGGATTACTCGAGTAAGGGAATTTCTGGATATGGGTTATATTACACTCTATGGGTATATGTAAATCATGGAATGATTGAGCGGTTATTCGTGAAAGATATAGTATTCAAAGAGTAGAAATATGCTAGGTTGCTTAGAGGGGTGAATTACTTTTTAGGGTGTTGGGGTGCAAATAAGGCACATTTTGTTCGGTCCGTCTGGGCGGTGCTATTGATATTCGAGTAGAGTGGATGACTCTCGAGAATAGTTTTAATGAAATTAAGAGTTATATATGGCAATTGAGAATGTTGTGGATTTGTATATGGCTAGAAGCTGAGAGTTACATTGGATGGTGTTGAGACTCGCAGTATTTCTATATCCTTTGGATTCTACGTTCAGTATCAGAAAGGTAAGATGAACAACTTTAAATTCACATAAGGTCTCTTTAGAGTGGGTATCTCGGTCGTGGTACTTCTATGGTCCTTAAAAGAGCATTCAGCTGCTTATAAGCCTTAGGGCGGTGAGGTTTTATGCTAGGGTTTCATTTGGTGAGTCTTGGTTGAGGATTGTGGTATTATGGCGAGGAGAAGTACGAATTTGAAGGTAATTCAAAAGGATCTCGGAGAAATAGAACAGTTTGGTAGTAGATTGGATCGGCATGGTAATGGATATGATCGGTTCTTTAGGTGCTTATGATGTGGTGGGTTTTTACAGGTGTTTCGTGGCAATGCCCTTGGGTTTTTGGTGATCGGCGTGGCTTGGTTGAGTTTGAGAGTTTTAGTTCCAATGGATTAATCATGTGCAAAAGGGTTTCAAAGATATCTTAATAGTTTCTACCACGATTAGAGATGTATATTCCTACTAGCGTGAGTAACATGTGATGTATAATGATTTTCTCCCGGATGGGATCAAAGGGAAAGTTCTTGGCTGATTAAGTAAGCAGTTGCTTGTGACTCGGAGTAGATTGCGAAGTTCTCATATTGTATGATGGCATAGTATATGTGGTGTGTTGTGTAGGATTGAGATTTGCTTGTGTAAGGTCACGATTCAATTTTGAATAGGAGGTCATGATCCTTAGGCAGCATGGACAATTTCAGATGACTAGGTAGATGATATTACTATTTGGTATGGTTTGGTGAGAGTGTACATTCAGAGGGGGCAATATACTTCATTGGTATTGTGACACTCTCCTTGTTGATCGACTGTTGATGTTCAAATTTTGCTTTGTGGCACAGAAGAAGTATAGAAGTATTCCTCATGGGATGAGCGTATATTGGAGAAGTGTTAGAGATTCAGGTGGTTAAGTGGAGATCAAATATGGTGATTCGTGTGTTCTATGGATTTGGAGACTGAGAGTTCCCATGAGTAGATTATTTCATGGTTATGGACTATGAAGTTGTGGCCGAAGCTAGTCAAAGGATGGTATGTGTTATAGTTGGGTCATTATTGATCTTCAGAGAGTTATTTATCTATTTGTAGGTGACTAGAGCGGATTTGGGGGTCCTTTAGAAGGCCCAATTAGGATGTGTATTATACGTCGAGCTGGATTGGTTGGCTCCATATTACTATTGTTGAGGGATGTGCCATTCGGTCGTTGTTAAGCTTATTCGTGTTCTAAGATGATATGTGAGTTACTCTTCTATGCTATAAGGGGTTGGGACTCGTTAGTTATATGCACACATAGAATGGTTCTATTTGGGCTTTATTGCGAAATTTGAGAGAGATGAATATTTGTGTATTGCATGATTGATTTCCCATTGGCTATGTTCTTTTCGGATTATGGTATTGTATTATTTGCTCTCTGTGGTTATGGTAATGCACCTTGAGTAATTGATGTCGAATTTCGCATGGTTATTGATTTGGAGCAATGAAGCTCGAGGTATATAATATGGACCAGGGTTTGTATGGGATCACGCATTGCAACGAATTTATGTTGAGATATGATCATTTGTGTTGGATTAGTGTGTTTTGGTTCTACAGTGTGTGTTAGGCTCTTAACATGGCATTGTGGTGGTACTTGTTAAGCTGGTAGGATAGTTCCCTCGTTTGAGGCATTTTCAGGATTGAGTACATTTGGAATGTTGCTATTTGGTACACGGGTTGCACGGGTTATGGCTTTAAGCTGTATTGATGTGTCATATCGCCAGAGTGACTATGATAGATAGGATGATGGTCATCGTACCTAGAATGGGTGCTATCAGATCTGATTGCAGTATATTTAGAAGGATATTAATGCTGATCGACTTAGAAATTTACTTTAGTTCCTATCGAAGGAGAGGGAGTTCCCCAACTTGTTGATCTGACGAATGGTTATGAGTTTTTGCATGTTTCTTTCATCGTTAGGAGTATATGAAGGTGTTAGAACGAGGCTTTGTTTGATAATAGGTTTATTATCGGCATTGGGCTATTTTGAGCAGCTACTGTGAATCGAAATTATTGCTATGAGCATTTGAATTATGTGGTATATCATGTGATTTCATCTTGAATTATGGCTATGGCTCGATACAGTTTGTCCATACTAACACAGTGTGTAGATGCGAGATTCTGATCTTATAAAAAGAATTCGGATATGGAAATTTAGTTCATATGAAATTTTAGTTGTGTTGTGATTATCAGACCTATATAGGATAGGGTGGCGTGGGATCACCCCCGGGTATGTGCATGGTAAGGTTACACTGCAGTTTGTTGGCTTTTGGAATAACTCGGGGCACGTTCGAGGAGGAACATACGTTTAAGTGGGTGAGGATATAATGACCCGACCCGTCATTTTGAGCATTTTCACTTTGCTTGGAAGTTTTTGGGCATGAGTAGCTCTGTACGATATATTATGACTTATGTGAATCGTCGGTTTTGGTTTTTAGCTATCCAAAATTGATTTAGAAGAATGATTCTAAACTAGAAGCTTTAAATTTGAAGGGTTTGGCCAAGTTTTACTTTTTAATATTTGACCTCAGATTGGATTTTTGATGGTTTTGTTATCTTCGTTGGGTGATTTTGGACTTAGAAACGCGTTCGAATTGTGATTTGGAGGTCCGTAGTAAAGTTTGGCTTGAAATGACCAAAGTTGGAATTTTGGAAAGTTTGATGGGAAGTGTAGTTTTTGATATTGAGGACGGATTCCAATTCCGAAAATTGGAGCGGGTTCGTAATGTCAAATTTAAATTGTGTGCAAAATTTTAGGCCAATCGAACGTGATTTGATAGGTTTCAGCATCAAGTGTAGAAGTTGAAGTTTCAAAGTTCAATGATTCTAAATTGAGTTATGATTCACTGTTTCGATGTTGTTATGTGTGTTTTGAGGCCTTGAGTAGGTCCGTGTTATGATATGGGACTTGTTGGTATGTTTGGACATAATCCTGAGAGGCTCAGGCGTGTTTCGAATTGATTTCGGAGCATTTTGGAAATTTTGTGCCATGACCCAACCGATGGGCCGCGACGGGCACCCGGTACCCTACTCAAACGAGTACCAACATAACATATCTTTCTTATTGTACTTTTATTGGCAGATGGAAATAATGGGCCAACATGGACTAACCAGAATAAACATAGGGGAATACTCAATATAGGACGACCCAACCTGATATATAAAAAAAATTATACATGTGACATACGGGCCTATAAGGTCAATATGATCATTTGTAAACTCAAAACATAGACCAGCAAGGTCATACAAGCATCCGTATACATGACATGTCGACAAGCTTCTATGAGTACATACTTATCATAAAGGTCGGGACAGGGCCCCGTCATATCAAACAATACGGGTCTAAATCATACTGACCAAACAAGCAACTCCGGAGCAAATGGAGCATACCAACATCTTCCACTGAGCTGATAGCTTACTTGGAGGACTCTCGATCTGTCTATCGGGACCTACGGGCATGAGACGCAGCATCCCCAGGCAAAAGGGATTTTAGTACGAATAATGTATCGAGTATGTAAGGCACATTAATAAGTACATAAAAAACATGGAAGAAATATAGAGTAAATGACTTAACATGTAAGTCTTGACAACTTTGTAAAGCATGAAATACTTATAGTGTCATGCATATGCGTATGAATGTCATGTCATGCGTAAGTACATGTGTTCATAATATCATCAAGCCTCTGAGGGCATCCCATCATATCATCTCAGCCACTGTAGGCAAAATCATCAACATATACCAGCTGATCAGGTGGTGGTGCGTATATAACACCATAACCTTTTCCCATATCCCATATATATATATGTGTGTGTGTGTGTCGATGGGTCGATCATATCACACACACACACACATATATATACTTGTATATAACATCGTCTGGTCATGGGTCGATGTACATTTATAAATAAATGCAATGCATAAGAAGTACGTCAATAAAATCTCTCGGAATGTCATAAGACCATTATACCTATGATTAATATCATAAAATAAACTTTATCAACTTACGTATTTTTTGAGACCCATGAACAGACGATAAAATAAGACATATGGGAATTCAAGAACATAGGCACCTCTAATACTTCTATGAATAGAGTCATTTATGGAAGTTGTGCATTTACTCGTATCGTTTATATCGTATGGGTCATGCCAAAAGGAAAGAAGGGATAGTCTTAACATACCTGAGCCGATTCTCTTAACAATCTCTCTAATACACGTCAATTGCGATAAAACACGTAACGACGAATCGGAGTAGGAAAAATCCGTATGATATTCTTGAGAAAAATTGCACCATACTCCCTTAAAGTTGCAACATCTTTCGCTTCTAAGATGCTAAGAGATATTGCTTGAATTTTGTTTCGAAAATCATGTTACTTAAAGAGATACAAATTGTTGTTTGAGTTGGCTGAAGCCTTCCCTTCTCATATGATAGAGATATCATCTCTTAAAGTGAATTAAAAGTTATTCTAATGCTAGGTGGGTGTGGGCCCCACATACTAGATGACTAAGCCACATATGTGCCACCTATATATGGACTTAATGAGACATTATTCAAGACCTCTTTGGCTAACACATTTTAGCTTATCCATTCCCAACCAATTAACCAAAAGATATTAGTTGTTAATCTACCATTCAATAATTACCCAATTAGTTACAAAATTAAGAATCACCTCAAATTACTTAAAATATTACTCACTTTTAACACGCCTTACTATTATGGTCATGTGATACCTTGTATGGTACTAGTCCATAAATACCGGGTATTTTAGCTCGGGTCTTATTTTACCCAACATGTCAACTTCGACAAAGTTCATTTTCTTTGATTTGCTTACCCTCTCACCTTCACGAATGTACTCATCACTTGTTTGAAATAGCATAATACTTATAATCTCAAAATAATCCCACTCCTGAACTTACATCGATTAATTTACGACGTACAAAAATGTGGGATGGAATATCTCATTTCCAAGCTTATACCAATTTACTTACGGCGTACTTCTACATACGAAAATATGGGGTATAACATTTTGGCTAAGGTTTAATGCTGTTGGTTCTGGTGTGACCGCACATGCAGCTAGTTTGCGCAGGTGCGATGGTCGCAGAAGCGTTAGTGGAGTCGCATAAGCGAGAAGAGACTAGGTGACAAATATCGCAGAAGCGGATTGTGTAGCGCACCTGCATGTGCGCGATCGCTGCCAACTCAACGCTACAGGAATGTAGGGAGAGCGGGTCGCTACATCTTTTACCCAAATAGTGGTTCGGGATCGAATTTCAACAGGGAGCTTGGAGTGGAGTTGTATTGTCTGTTTAACCTAGAATTGCATTTGTACTTCTAATTGCACTCCTAACATTTTTGGGGTTTTTATATTTAAAACTACTATTGTAATCTAAGGATTAAAGCTAAATTATGCTAAGAAAATATTGCTAGGTTGTAATTAATATGGGGAAAGGCACTAGGGTCATGACACTACCTAGGTGACTAGCTAACGGGTAGAAGCTACTAAGAGGAGATTGATATATTTGGGGCTTATGCCATAACCATTGCACAATTGTATTCATTCTCACACCTCTCGATAGAGAAAATGATTTTGCCCAACTGACTCTCTCGAGACCAATTGGGTAGGCCAATTTGACCAAGCAACTAGGGTTCAAGTAGGGTAATTACTCTCTCGAGGTTTAACCCGTTAATTAGGACTACCATTCTCATGGGTCCATCCCAATTCCTTCTTGGGTCAACTTTAGGTTCATTGACTCTCTTTCTCAAGAAGAGTTTGACCCACTAAGCTTTGAATTCATGTTTGCAACCACAAATTCTAGATTGAAACACAAAATTAACCCAAATAATAAACACTCAATCTCAATCTCACCCTAGAATGCAGCACCCATCAACTACCCACACTAGGGTTGAGCCACAATCCTAGCTAATGGGTTTAGCTAGACACAATTAAAGAAGAAACAGAAGAAATAACCATATTAATTAATAACTAAAGAGAAACTACAAGAATCTATTCAGAAATTAATGCTAAAATGCCAAAATAGGCTAAAACTTTTGTCCTCACGAGCGCAACTCTGTTATGTAAATACAACTTAACCTAAAAATGATAAAATGTTCTATTTATACCGGGCTGGAAAAACTGGACAAAAATACCCCTGCAAGATTAGTGCGGACCACGCAAAAGTGTAGCGTGGCCGCGTTGGCTCTTTGGACTCCTAAATCTCATCTCTGAAGTTGGGGACCGCGGACCGCGCAAAAAGGTAGCGCGGTTGCGTGGCCTTAATTCCCAAAATTCCAAATCTCTAATTCTCATCCACGCGGACTGCACTGATATGTAGCGCGGCCGCGTGGGCCTTTAGCCTGCACTAGTGGCACTCTGAATATCACTAGCGCGGACCGCGCAAAAGTGAAATGCGGCTGTGTAGCTTGCAACTTGAATTGACCACTCTCTGAATCTCCTAGCGCGGCCGCGTGGCATATCAGTGCGGTCCGCGCTAGGCATTTCTGTCCCTCAACTTCACTTGGTCTTTGACACTTGGTCAAGTTTCACTCCGTTTTGAGCCGATCTTTGACATTTGTCACCTTGTCTCTCAATCCTGCAATCAAGCACAACTTGTAAGCATTTTGGGTCTATTCTGTAGCAATTTGTAATCAAAGCAATAGCAAGTAGGGGCATTTTTATGGTAAAATCCTAATTTATCAACTCCCCCAAACTTAAACCTTTGCTTGTCCTCCAGCAAACAAAAATAAGACCCACCCTTAAAAGGGCAATCCAAGAATTTTCAGCTATCCTAAAGTAACCTCAACAAGCATCAATTGGGACTAACAATTGCCCTCAATACGAATGCATCATTAATTCATTTTAAGCTTTTGAAAACTATGGATCAAGTGTGACACAAGAGCATCAAGGGTTGACATATTTCATCAAAGAGCTTTTCTCAAATACATTGGTCATTGTGGAACCCAAACTCACACATCCTCAACTCTCCTTAAGCGAACCTCACCTTTTAGAGTATTGACACACAAACCGAGGTTGATGGACTTTCACTCATCTCTCTCAATAAGAAGGTCTCAAGTCTGACTTTAGGTACCATATGCTTGCCCCTTATGTAAGTATCCACTAATGTAGGTTCCCTTCAACTTAAGATCCTATAGGGCTTTTGCGGAGTCAATTGTGAAGGCTTTTGGGTAAGGGTAGGATATGTTTTTTGTTCAAATGAGTTCAATCTTCCCTTAAGCACTTCTTTTGCTTCATTTTGGCACACTTTCTTGACTCATTTGAGCATTTCATTTCTTTTCAAGGGGTTAGAGGGACAATTGTCACTCTTTCTTAGGCAATTTAAATCATTTCTCCTTTTTCTACTTTTGTTTCCACACCTTCTTTTTCACCTTGTTCTTTCTTTTTGTCTTTTTCTTTTTCTCTTTTTCATTGCCTTGCCTTTCTCTTCTTGCTTTACTACCTTTTACCCCTTTTTGTTTTCCTTTTTGTTTCTCCCCCCAAACTTAGACTTTTCCATTGCTCAAGAAAAGATGTGGGTGCCAAGAGAGAGTAGAATTTAGAACGGGTAAAGGCTTGTAAGATTGGTTCATGAAAGAAGAAGGTTTGAGACTTAAAAGGGTTAACTAGGGATCATTTTGTTGGTAGGCCATGGAATTTTTTATCTTAGCATTTGGATCAAGGAAAGCCTATAATCACTTCTCAAGTCGCATTTCACCTATGATTTTGCCTCAACAAACACTTAGGGCAAGTTCTAGACCATTGGCTCGAGACTTTGACTCAAAATTTAATTCCTCACCACACATGCTAGGAGATTGCTAAAGATATCGAGTCGAGGGCCCACAACGATCTTAGTTACGATTCAACTGCACAATGGTCCAAAAAGACCACATGATGATTGTTTGGTCAACACAAGAGTCTCAAGGCCACGACTTTCACCATACCCTGAACACAACATTATGTCTTTGACCATAGGATCAAAGGAAAATATGTTAGGCCCAAGTGAAGCTTTGTCTGAGGTACCCCTAACTACGAAATATCAAAAACAAAGGAAAAATCAAAGAAACAGACTCAAACCCTTAAGAAGGTAGTCACTCCATCTATCATCGAGAAGAGCCACCCGGTTCACACTTGCATTAAGAAAACCAAGGGCTTATTGCAAATGCCAAAAACAAAACCAAAAGGCTACGAGCCTATCTACTAAGCTAAAAACAAAAAATTTTGCGAAAATAGATTAATCAAATGAATATTTACAATAGGGGAGTAGAATATACAATGAGGGATGAATATATAACAAAAGTACTTTATATACAAACCAAAAGAGAATAAAAGGTACGAGAAAAGTAGCTAAAATGTAAAGTTATATACAAACCAACTAGAAAATAAAATCAACAAAACATAAAATATGTACAGTCATCCAAATAATCCAAAAAGTAGGGTGCACCCCCACGAATAAGAGCTGGCATTGTCCCCAATGCCAACTACACAAATAAGCACAAAAATAGATGAAAGGATATAGAAGGGCTCCCTAAGCCTGGTCCGTCTGCATGGTATCCTTAGTGGTCCCCTGGTCCTCTGTATGGGCTAGAACCTCAGACTGGTTCCCGGCCTCCTGCTGCTTGGCTGCTGGGACTGGGGCCTGGTCATGGACCGGTTGAATATCGGGTGCAACACTGGAGGGACCCTCCTGAACCTGTGCTAGCTCAATCACTACACCCTCTGTGCTGGGAAGCTTCTTCTTCTTCCTTGGAGGCCTGGGCTCCTCCTCCTGCTGAGGCTGAGATGCTGCTGGATCTAGGGCTGCATCCCCAAATAGCAAATCTAAAGGCATCTGATCTGCCAATAGCTTGTCCACATCCGCTCTAATCTTCTTCACTGAATCCTTAGACGCCCTTGACTTTCTAATCTTTTTGTGCTCCTTGGCAAGCTCCTTGAGAGCTTTGCCATGTGAATCTACCACCTTAGTCAAGGTGGCCTGAGTCTCCAAAATCTTCTCCTGGTTGGCCAGGAGCTTCTTTAAGGTATCCTCAATAGATTGAGGAATCTGAACAGTGGCTGGTGCTGGCTGGGCCTCAATTAAAGTAGCCAATGTGGACGACTTGGATGTCACAACTGACATCCAGTTGTTCAAACTGGCTAATGACTGACTCAACTGGTGGGCAATGAACGGATGAGTCTTTGATGATATCACCCCATGCCCGCTGAAGTATTGGGGCTAGCTGAAGAAGGATTTGGGGGCAAGGTCTCAATGGTAGTGGTAGCAGGTATGGTGGCAGGCCCGGTGGAAGGCTCTACCGCAACTGGCTCCTCAGACTGGCTAGTTGGGGCAGAGGTAGGTAGCTGGTACTTCTTTGACTTTGGATTGTCCGAACCTTACATGTTGTACCATGAGTAGGGAGCCACAGGCTTGGTCTTGACATCAGATCGTTTCTTCTTAACCTCCAGATCCCTAAAGTACATAGACAGTGTGTTGGAAAAAGGGTAGTTCGTGGTCGTCTCCTGTCCTACAACAGAAATCACCCTCGAGATCACATTACCCACATTGATAGGGTACCTAGCCATAATAGAAGCAACAAGCACAACTCGGGTAAATGGAACAGTATGATCATGGGTAGAAGGGTCAAGCCTACTACAAACAAATGTCAACCACCCTCGAGACTCAAAGTTGAAGGTGTTCCGGTAAATCTTCTTTCCAGCTTGCAACCATGTTGGGACAGTGCCCGGGATTGCCAAGAATGGGCCAACCAAGGTCGCACTTCCTCACCCATTGCCAACTTAGCCAGGTAGAGCGACTCATCCTCATCATGGAAGCCTAAGTAGTCATTTAAGGACTTTCCATCAAAGACCACCATTTTATCCCGCACCTTGGTCACTTTCATATCTTTGACTATGTGAGCCACATTGCAGTAGAATTCTCGAACCATGTGCTCATTAGCATCAATGCATCTTTCCTTGAAAAATTCCCAGCCATGTCTAGTTTAGAACTCCCTTTGCATGTTCGGGTTGTGGGGAAAAAGGTCCTTGTTAATGAAACTTCTTTCTGGAATCAATTTCCTCACTGGCCACCATTCCCTAAACTTGTGAAATGCCACCTGACTAACAAAACGATCTTCCCAAGCTTTAGGATTTCTAGTTTTATCAACTCCCCCAACCTGAGGCTCACCTCCCTCACCATGTCCTGCACTCTCCCCGGATAGTGAAGTTGTGGGAGAGGTGGAGTATTGTGCACCACTACCTGCTGCGGACTCATCAGATGAATCTGAGACTACATTCACTGGTCTTTTGGTTGAGGGTGATGGTGGAGAAGTATCAACTAGGTGGAGGGGATCGGTTATGTGAGTTGGGAAAGACTTTGAGATATGCTCTTGGATGGTACATACTCACTCCCCGAACAATGAGAGGCATCCCTATCAGCAGCCCGTATCAGTTTATGGGTCGTTTTAATGTTTTCCCAGGCCTGGGGAGTGAGTTATTCTCTTTCCCTTACCCCCTCGGGAGGCACCACCTCTCCCGGGTTGTTGTGTTTGTTTACCGCCTTGTTGTTTAACCATGATCTACAAAAAATACACGTCTAACATTGTTAGTTGAAGCACATGCAGTGAAATAGATGAATAACACAAGAGGAGGAAACAGTTGATTACATAACACAGAAGCAGGACACAGCAGGACACAGTCCCGTGGACCGCGCAAAACAGTCACGCGATCGCGCTGGGGGCAATGCGGACTGCGTAAAACTGGAGCGCGGCCGTGCTAGGCATATCCTTCCAACACACCTCTCTAAATATCCCAAGGAGGTCTGCATTATTATGTACTGCGGACACATTGGGCCAGCGCAGACCGCGCAAAAGTGCGACGCGGTCGCGCTGGGCCAATGCGGACCGCGCAAAAGTGCGACGCATCCGTGCTGGTAGCAAGTTAAGCACACACATAAGAACCAACACGGATTGCGCAAAAAGGGCACGCGGCCGTGTTGGGTTATTTTCATGAACTGAGATAGGGTTTGACAATTTTGTCCATTTTTGTTCAAGCTTTTGGGTCCTAATTGTCCCTACTCAATTATCCACATAGAAAATCATGCTCAGTAGTTAAAACTAACAAGAAAACTAACCTAATCATTAAACCTAAGAAAAATAGGAAGAAAAGAAGAAGCTAAACTACTGGGGAGAAAATAAAAATTAAAAATAAAAACTAATTAATGATACTTGTAAGAAATGTTACCAGGAATTATGAAGAATCAAAACACTGATGCAACCACACAAATATTGTCTCAGATATGTACAGCAAAAATAAGGCTCAGGATGTCAAAGTGTGAAAAAGGTAAAGTGAGGCCTTAGGTCTCTATTTATAGAGAATTGTGGGGCCCCTAACTCACCTACCAGTGCGGCCACGCAAAAGTGGCCGCGGACCGCACTGGGTTTATATCCATCAGCATTGGACCAAGCTCCTCACGCAGACCGCACTGTTATGCTACGCGGCCGCGTGGGAAACTTCAGAGAGCACGAAAATTTGGTCCTTCCAGTGCGGACCGCGCAATTATGCACCGCGACCGCATTGATAACATCAGAGACTTAGTCATCTTTGCAAATTCCAGTGCGAACCGCACTAATATGTAGCACGGCCACATTGGCAACTTCAGAGACCTATTATTTTGTACTTTTGTTTTGCACTGCTTCAACATTATCCATGCAACATCTCACAAATAATTAGCTCAAAAATCCTAGTCTACAAAGAAAATCAAAGAAAAAGAAAAAGACATGGGTTGCCTCCCAAGAAGCGCTTGATTTAACGTCGCGGCACAACCCATGTTACCATCTCATCATTTCAAATGGAGGAGTGCCACCACATGGCTGTCATCAAACTTTCCCAAATAATGCTTCACACAATGCCCATTGACCCGAAATACTTCACCATTCTTGTTCTTGAGATCAAGATCACTAAAGGGAGTCACAAATACCACTTCAAAAGGGCCACTCCACTTTGACTTGAGTTTTCCCGGAAATAACCTCAACCGGGAGTTGAAAAGAAGAACCATATCGCCAACCTTGAATTCCTTTCCCCGAGCATATTTGTCATGAAGGTACTTCATTTTGTCCTTATACAAGGACGAGCTGGAGTAGGCATGAAATCTAAACTCATCAAGCTCATTGAATTGTTCAATGCGGAGATTGGCTACAACATCCCATTCCAAGTTCAATTTTCTCAAAGCCCACATAGCCTTGTGCTCTAATTCGACCGGAAGGTGGCAAGCCTTACCAAACACCAACCGATACGGAGACATACCAATTGGAGTCTTGTAGCCATCCGATAAGCCCAAAGAGCATCATCCAATTTCTTCAACCAGTCGGTCTTATTAGCATTTACCGTCTTGGACAAAATACTCTTTATTTCCCGATTTGAGACTTCCACTTGACCGCTAGCTTGTGGATGATAAGGGATGGTCACTTTGTGATTAACTCCATACTTAGCAAGCAATGAGTCGAAAGCCTTATTGCAAAAATGGGAACCCCCATCACTAATGATAGCACGAGGGGTGCCAAACCTTGTGAAGATACTCTTTTTCAAGAACACCACAACACTCCGGGCTTCATTGTTGGGTAAAGCCACGACTTCAACCCACTTTGAAATATAGTCCACTGCTACGAGAATATAAGTGTTCCCACAAGAGCTCACGAACGGTCCCATGAAATCAATGTCCCAAATATCAAAAATATCCACCTCGAGAATTGTATTGAGAGACACCTCATCCTTCTTTGAAATCCCGCCGGCTCTTTGGCATGCATCACATCTCTTCACCAAGTCACTAGCATGTTTAAACAACGTCAACCAATAGAAGCCTCAACTCAAAACTTTTGAAGCTGTCCTCACCCCCCCCCCCCCATGATGGCCACCATAAGGAGAGGAATGACAAGCCTCCAATATGCCCAATTGTTCACCTCCCGGGAGACATCTTCTTATCACACCATTCGTGCAAATTTTAAACAAATCCGGATCATCCCAATAAAAATCCAAGCTATTCCGCTTGGGTTTCTTCCTTTGGTTGGAAGAGAGCTCACACGGGACATTTTCAGTCACAATGAAGTTGGCGATGTCCGCAAATCAAGGCATGTCACACATAGAAACGGAAAGAAGCTGCTCGTCGGGGAATGTATCATTTATCTCAATACCATCATATGGTCTCCCCTATTCCTCCAACCAGGACAAATGGTCCACAACCTGATTCTCGCTTCCCTTCCTATCCACAATCTCTAGGTCAAATTCTTGAAGGAGTAGCACCCACCTCATCAATCTTGCTTTCGAATCCTTCTTTGTCATCAAATACCGGAGGGCTGCATGGTCGGTGCGTATGATCACCCTTTCCGTTGAAACTTCTCCATCGCAAACACAATAGCCAATAGCTCTTTTTCTGTCACTTTGTAGTTTCTTTGGGCCTCATTCATCGTTTTGCTAGAATAATGCACAGGATGAATCGCTGGTAGAGACTGGCGTGACCAACAAAACTCCTCACCCCTTTGACAGACGTAGGGGAGGGAGCCTCGAAATTAACCTCGATTTTTACTTTATCAACTTCAATTCCTTGCTTTGAGATTTTGTGACCCAATACGATACCCTCTTCTACAATAAAGTGCCATTTCTCCCAGTTGAGCACAAGAGTGGTTTCTTCGCATCTAGCCAATACCCTATCCAAGTTCACCAAGAATTCCTCTAATGAATCCCCAACCACGCTAAAATCATCCATAAATAACTCCAAGATATCCTCCACCATAACGGTGAAAATTGCCATCATACACCTTTGGAAGGTCGTCGGGGCATTACAAAGTCCAAATGGCATTCTCGAGAAGGCAAACGTGCCATAAGGACATGTAAAGGTCATCTTCTCTTGATCCTCCGGGGCAATTAGAATTTGATTGTACCCCGAGTAACCATCTACAAAACAATAAAAGGCCCGGCCCGCAAGACGATCGAGTATTTGGTCCAAGAATGGAAGTGGGAAACGATCTATTCATGTCACCTTGTTAAGCTTTCTATAGTCCATACACACTCTCCAACCCGTAACTGTTCGAGTAGGAATCAACTCACTGCTGGCATTGGTCACTACTGTCATCCCTCCTTTCTCTGGCACACATTGGACCGGAGAGGTCCATGAACTATCCGAGATCGGGTAAACCACACCGGCGTCTAGCCACTTGATAATCTCTTTCTTAACCACTTCTTGCATTGCCTCATTTAATCTTCTTTGATGTTCAAGATAAGGCCTTGCATCCTCCTCCAAAATGATCTTGTGCATTCAAAATGCGGGGCTTATCCCCCGAATATCGGCCAATATCCATCCAATCGCCCTTTTGCGCTTTTGAAGAACCGCCAAAGTGGCATCAACTTGCATGTTAGTTAAGCAAGACGAACGAATAACCGGTAAACTACAATTAGAACCCAAGAATTCATACCTGAGGTGAGGAGGAAGTGGTTTCAACTCCAACAGCGGTGGCTCCTCAATAGATGGCTTAGTTGGTGGATTATTGCAATTTTCAAGATCCAATGATAACTTTCTAGGCTCATATTAATATGAAACCATGCCATGCAATGCATTTACGCACTCCACTCTTCCATCATCCTCATTGACACCCATATTTAGAAGAACAGCCTTGTGAGCACGTGATTTTTGCCCTAAGCAAATTATTCCAAAAGTTTCAAATAAATTGATTCTACAATTTTTGTGAATTCTTGTTGAATTTTTGTGTTAAAATAAAAATATGCATTTGTATTTAGGAATTTAATTTCACATTTTTAGTATCAATTAGTATTAATTTGTTTTAGAACAAAATAGGAGGAAAATAGCAAAAATAATATTTTTTGGCATTTTTAGTTCAAATTTATATTAGGTTGCATTTAAATTAGGAATTACTATAATTGGAAATTAAGAAATATAATTGTCAGAGTAAATTCGTTTTTGGTTTTATTTTAGCATTTTATAAAATTAGGAGAAATAAATAAATACAAAAATACAAAAAAAATAAAATACAAAAGCAAGGAAAATAAAATACAAGAAAACAAACAAAAAGAAAATAAAACAAGAGGGCTGCTCATTTGGGCCTGATAACCCCAGCCCAAGGGAATTAACCCCCTTCTCATACCCAGCCCAATTCTCACCCGGTCCAGCATCAGTCCAAAAGGCAAATAAAAACGACGTAGTACCGTGTCCAAACTACGTCGTTTTGTGTTTAAAAATTAAAAGGTAATCGTGGCCATTCATTCACCTTCATCCAACAGCTCACGATAGGATTTGAATTAAAATAAGATTGTCCAAAAAACGCCAACACCATCTCGTCTCCCTCACAAAACATTCAGAGACGCTAATGTAACCCCGCCGGCCGGAAATCGTCGCCGCCGGCGGCAGTCGTCCATTCACCCCCAAACTTACACCACCACACCACCTTTCCTTCCTCTTTCCATTCCCACCGTTAGCTTCCCTCAGAAATGAACCCATCGCTTCAAATAAGCCCCGCCGTCTTCACTGGAACCCTACCGCCAGCGAACGTGACTTATGCCAACGACCATCAAAATAACACCATAGATTCTCCCCAACCTCCTCTTTCCTTTCCCCATGGTCCTATGCCTCGAATCTGCCCAGAAAGCTTCGAATATTAGTTTGAATGTTTTCCGGCCAGTTCCTCACCTCATCCAAAAAAAATTTAAATTCATACCACACACTCCCCTAACCTCCCTTACCCCTAATCTATTACCAAAACCCCTCAAATCCCACTGGAACTCATCAAAAAACAAAACTGAGTTTTTCCGGCCAAGAACTCAAGCTCAAATCTTTATTGATTTTTGACCATAACATCCTTAACCACG
>MU725883.1:0-37133 GCA_026770625.1 Nicotiana glauca
GGATGGGTCAGCTGTCTCCGAGGACGAGCAGCGTAGGCTAGAGAGGTTCAAGAAATATGATCCCCCAGTGTTCAGCGGCCTAGCGTCAGATGACGCCTTGGGATTCTTAGAGGAGTGCCATCGTATCCTTCGTACCAAGGGCATAGTGGAGTCTAGCGGGGTTTCTTTCACCGCCTTTCAGCTTCCGGGAGCCGCCTATGATTGGTGGTGTACATATGAGATAGACAGTCCAGTCACGGTTGCCTCACTGACTTGGACCCAGTTCTCAGACATGTTCATGAGAGAGTTTGTTCCCCAGAGCCTCAGGGTATCATGGTGCACGGAGTTTGAGCACTTGCGCCAGGGTGCTATGACAGTTTCAGAGTATGCCATCCGTTATACCAGTTTGGCTAGACATGCACTGGCTTTGGTTGTCACAGTTCGGGAGATAGTTCGGAGGTTTATCGAGGGTCTTATTTCGCCCATCCGGTCCAGCATGGCTCAAGAGTTAGAGATGGATATTCCTTACCAGCAGGTAGTGAGCATTGCTAGGAGGACTGAGGGTATGCTCACCAGGAAGCGAGGGGAGAGGGAGGCCAAGAGGTCTCGAGAGTCGGGTCACTACTCTGGTGCCCGTACCCCATCAGCAGGTCGTTATGGTAGGGGTTATTCTTGTCGCCCTGTTCATTCAGCCTTGCCAGTAGCCGGTAGTACTCCAGCTCCGCTAGCACCTCAGGAGCCTTATTATACGCCTCTAGTTTCTAGCGCGCCTCTTGCGCGGTGTACTTCCAGAGGTCAGTCCAGTAGACCTAGCTCCAGTCAGTCACAACCACCGCATCCTCCTAGAGATTTCTATGAGTGTGGTGATACCCGTCATGTGGTGAGGGATTGCCCTAGACTTGGGAGGAGTGCACCTCCACAGACTATTCAGCCATAGCGTGCTCCTCAAAGTTCTCAGGCTATGGTTCCAGCTCCCACTGCTACCCCACCTGCCCAGCCAACCAGGGGCGGAGGACGGGGGGATAGAGGTCGCCCTCGTGAGAGGGGTCGGGATAGATATTATTGCATTCCTGCTCGTACTGAGGTGGTTGCCTCCGATTCTGCCATCACAGGTATTATTTTTGTTTGTCACAGAGAGGCATTGGTTCTATTCGATCCAGGATCTACTTATTCATATGTGTCCTCCTATTTTTCTTCGCATTTGGGTGTGCGTCGAGATTCTTTGAGTGCCCCCGTTTATGTTTCTACTCCTGTGGGAGATTCTCTTATTATGGACCGCGTTTATCGGTCATGTCTGGTTACTATTCTTGGTTTTGAGACCAGGGCAGATCTATAATTACTAGGTATGGTTGACTTTGATATTATTCTGGGCATGGACTTGTTGTCACCCCATCATGCTATTCTTGATTGTCACGCTAAGACCGTGACGCTGGCTATGCTAGGTGTTTCATGTATTGAGTGGAGTGGTACTTTAGATCATACTCCCAACAGAGTTATCTCTTTCCTTAAAGCTCAATGTATGGTTGAGAAGGGGTGTGCCGCATATTTAGCTTATGTGAGAGATGTCAGTGTTGACACCCCTTCTGTTGATTCATTCCCAGTGGTACGGGATTTCTCCGATGTATTTCCAGCTGATCTTCGGGGCATGCCGCCCGATAGAGATATCAATTTTGGCATTGATCTGTTGACGGGCACTCAGCCCATTTCCATTCCTCCATATCACATGGCTCCTCCAGAGTTGAAGGAGTTGAAGGATCAGTTGCAGGAATTGTTGGGTAAGGGTTTTATTCGACCCAGTGTTTCACCATGGGGAGCCCCTGCTTTGTTTGTGAAGAAAAAGGATGGTTCTATGTGTATGTGCATTGATTATCGCCATTTGAATAAAGTTACAGCGAATAACTGATATCCTTTACCTCGTATTGATGATCTGTTTGACCAGCTTTAGGGTGCACAGGTGTTTTCCAAGATTGATTTGCGCTCAAGTTATCATCAGTTGAAGATTCGGGAGCCAGATATCCCGAAGACTGCTTTCGAGACTCGGTATGGTCATTACGAGTTCCTTGTTATGTCTTTTGGGCTGACTAATGCCCCGACAGCTTTTATGCATTTGATGCACAGTGTATTCAGGCCATATCTTGACTCATTCGTGATTGTTTTTATTGATGACATTCTGGTATATTCTCAGAGTCGAGAAGATCATGAGCAGCACCTGATGGTAGTGCTTCAGACTTTGAGGGAGAAGAGATTATACGCAAAGTTCTCCAAATGTGAGTTCTGGCTCAGTTCCGTGGCATTTCTAGGCCACGTGGTATCGAGTAAGAGCATTCGAGTGGATCCAAGGAAGGTGGAGGCCGTGTAGGGTTGGCCCAGGCCCTCCTCAGCTACAGAGATTCATAGTGTCCTCGGCTTGGCGGGTCATTACCGCCGCTTTGTGGAGTGGTTTTCATCGATTGCGGCCCCTATGACTAGATTGACTCAGAAGGGTGCCCCATTTCAGTGGACAGAAGAGTGTGAGGCGAGCTTCCAAAAGCTCAAGACAGCTTTGACTTCAGCCCCAATCTTGATGCTGCCTACAAGTTCGGGGTCCTATACAGTTTATTGTGATGCCTCACGGGTTGGACTTGGAGCGGTGTTGATGCAGGACGGTAGGGTGATTGCCTACGCATCCAGACAGTTGAAGGTACATGAAAAGAACTACCCTGTCCACGATCTTGAGTTCGCTGCTATTGTTCATTCCTTGAAGATTTGGCATCATTATTTGTACGGGGCGCCTTGTGAGATCTATACTGACCATTGGAGTTTGCAGCACTTGCTTAAGTAGAAGGACCTGAATATGCATCAGAGGAGATGGTTAGAGTTCTTAAAGGATTATAATATTATTATTCTTTATCACCCGGGCAAGGCCAATGTGGTAGCCGATGCCTTGAGTCGCCGGGCGGAGAGTTTGGCATATTTACCAGCCTCAGAGAGACCCATGGCGATGGATGTTCAGGCTTTAGCCAGCCAGTTCATGAGATTGGACCTTTCGGAGCCTAGTCGGGTTCTAGCCTGTGTGGTTTCTCGGTCTTCCCTATTTGATCGCATCAGGGAGTGGCAGTATGATGACCCTCATTTGCTTGTCCTTCAGGACAGAGTTCGTCGTGGTGATGCCAGAGATGTCACCATCGGGGATGATGGGGTATTGAGGATGCAGGGTCGGATTTGTGTGCCCAATGTCGATGATCTTCGAGAGTTGATCCTAGCAGAGGCCCATAGCTCGCGGATTCCATCCATCCGGGTGCCGCGAAGATGTATCAGGACTTGAGGCAGCACTACTGGTGGAGGCAGATGAAGAAAGATATAGTTGACTACGTGTCTAGATGCCTCAACTGCCAGCAGGTGAAGTATGAGCACTAGCGTCCGGGTGGGTTGCTTCAGCAGATTGAGATCCCAGAGTGGAAGAGGGAGCGTATCACCATGGACTTCGTATCTGGACTCCCACGGACCGTGAAGAAGTTTGATTCTATTTGGGTCATTGTGGATCGGCTGACCAAGTCCGCTCACTTCATACATGTGTGTACCACTTATTCATCGGAGCGGTTGGCGGAGATTTATATCAGGGAGATCGTCCATTTGCATGGTGTTCCAGTTTCTATCATCTCAGACAGAGGTACTCAGTTTACATCGCGGTTCTAGAGGGCCGTGCAGCAGGAGTTAGGCACTCGGGTGGAGTTGAGCATGGCATTTCACCCCCAGACGGACGGACAGTTCGAGCGCACTATTTAGATTCTGGAGGATATGCTCCGTGCGTGCGTGATTGAGTTTGGAGGGTTATGGGATCATTTCTTGCCATTGGAGGAGTTTGCTTATAACAACAGATATCATTCCAGCATTCAGATGGCGCCGTATGAGGCCTTATATGGTAGGAGGTATAGATCTCAGGTGGGTTGGTTTGAGCCGGGTGAGGCCAGGCAATTGGGCACAGAGATGGTTCAGGATGCAATGGAGAAGGTTAAGGTGATTCAGGATAGACTCCGTGCATCCCAGTCCGGACAGAAGAGTTACGCGGACAAGAAGGTTCATGATGTTGCATATATGGTAGGTGAGCGGGTTCTGCTTCGGGTCTCGCCTACAAAAGGCATCATGAGGTTTGGAAAGAAAGGGAAGCTGAGTTTGAGGCGAGTTGGGGAGGTTACTTATGAGCTTGCCTTACCTTCCAGCCTTGTCGGAGTTCATCCGATATTTCATGTTTCGATGCTCCGGAGATATCACGGTGATCCGTCGCACGTGTTGGATTTCAGTTCAGTCCAGTTGGACAAGGATCTATCCTATGTTGAGGAGCCAGTAGCTATTTTGGGCAGGCAGATCAGAAAGTTGAGGTCAAGGAACATAGGTTCAGTGAAGGTTCAGTGGCGGGGTCAGCCGGCCGAGGAGGCGACTTGGGAGACCGGGCAGGATATGCACAGCCAGTACCCTCATCTTTTTGCTACTTCAGGTATGTTCTCTATGCTCGTTCGAGGACGAACGAATGTTTAAGTGTAGGAGGATGTAACGACCCGGCCGGTCGTTTTCGGAATTTATGCCCCGATACCCCATTAACTGCTTCCCCTAAGTTCATTTCTGCTATTTTGGTTTGGCGGGACATTCGGTGTTAGGATTCGGAGTGTTTTGGGACACTTAGTCCCTAAGTGAGAGCTTAAGAGTTAAAAAATGATATGTATTTGGAACAGTATGAAGACGACCTCGGAATGGAAATCCGATGGTTCTGTTAGCTCCGTTAGGTGATTTCGGGGTTGGGAGCGTGTTCGGAATGTATTTTGGAGGTTCGTAGCTCATTTAGGCTTGAAATTCCGAAGTTTGAATTTTTGAAGTTTCCGGTTCGATAGTAAGTTTTTAATCCGAGGGTCGGATTTGAATTCTAGAAGTTGCTGTAGCTCCGTCCTGTCATTTGGGATGTGCGTGCAAAATTTCAGGTCATTCGGGCGAGGTTCGGTTAGGTTTTTGATCGAAAGCATGTTTTGTTGGAATTTGAAGTTCTTAGGCTTGAATCTTTGATTTAATTGGATTTCCGGTGTTGTTTTAGGTGTTTTAAGGATTGGTAAAAGTTTGAATGAGGTATTAGGTGGTATTGGTGCTTTTGATCGAGGTCCCGGGGGCCTCGGGTGTGTTTCGGATGCTCAACGGGCAAGTTATGGAGTTGGAAGGAAAACTTTGCAGCAGGCTTATGGTATTTTCGCTTCTGCGGCTTGGGAACCGCAGAAGCGGAGCTGTAGAAGCGAGGCGTGGGCTCTAGGTCAGGTCCGCAGAAGCGAACGAATTTCTGTAGAAGCAGTATTGCTTCAGCGATCTATCGACCGCAGAAGCGGCACTTTGTCAGCATATGCGGGACCGCAGAAGCGGTCCCTTGTCCGCAGAAGCGGATATGTCTGGACAGAAATAGAAAATTTCGAGGGTTTAATTTCATAAGTTTGGAAATTGATTGAGAGCATGGGAGAAGGCGATTTTTAGTGGGTTTTGAATAGAAAATCATTAGGTAACGTTTCTTTGATCCCTTTTCATTATAGTTCATTATTATATAGCTAAATACATCTTTTGAATTCGAATTTAGGACCAAAAACTTGGTAATTTGGGGTAAAAGTTCATAGACCAAACTTTGGGGGGTTTTGAGGGGGCATTTGACCTTTGATTTGGGAGATATTTATATGGTTATACTCGTGAGAGTACGAGGGTCCTGAAAATGTGAAAATTATTCGATTCCGAGACATTGGCTGGCGGGGCATTTTGGTCATTTTACCTATTTTGTGCCCTAGCTTTAATTTTTAATAGTGGAATCAGTTGTTGCAATATTATTTACAATGTGTAATTGAATTGAATAGATTTGGGCCATTTGGAGTCGGATACTCGTGGCAAAGGCGCGGTTTCTAGTGATATTGAGCCGGTTCGAGGTAAGTGGCTTGTCTAACCTTGTGTGGGGGACTTTTCCCCTTAGGACGTGTTTTGAATATTTGAATGCCTCGTACGTGAGGTGATAAGCGCGTACTTGAGCAAATTGTTGTAAACCCGTTTCTACTTGGAGTATTTACGTGGAGATTCTTCTGTTTACTTATTCCTTTAAACTGTAGGTTTTGACCTGTGCTAGCTTAGAGGAGCATGCTTAGCTGACTTACTTGCTTAATTGTTTAATTGTACCATTTGCACTCTGTAAAGCATGTTTAGGTTAGAAATTTCAATTTCTTGTACTGGTTCAACATTTATTCTGAGATTTATGAGTTGTTGTTGTGGTGTGCTTTAAATTGGGACTACGGGACGGCTTCCCGGGAGATCCCTCTGTACTTGACTTATTCTAAGTTGAAGGTGCGGGATACCAAGAGATCCCTGGCACGTGTTTCTATATATATATATATACACATTGGGATACCAAGAGATCCCCGACTCCCTTATTGAGGATACCAAGAGATCCTCGGGATACCAAGAGATCTCCGGCTCACTTATTGAGGATACCAAGAGATCCTCGGGATACCAAGAGATCCCTAGTACACATGATGAGGATTACCAAGAGATCCTCGAGTTACCAAGAGATCCCCGGTTACTATTTTCCTGGTTGAGGACAGTATTTACTTATATTGTTACCGTTACTTTCTATTACTGCTCTCTTGTATTTATCCGGTTAAGATTTTTGTTGTAGACTTTATTTAGATTGTTTCCGTTACCTTATTATTTATTATGTTTATCTCAGTAGGGCCCTGACCTTCCTCGTCACTACCCAACCGAGGTTAGGCTTGGCACTTACTGAGTACCGCTGTGGTGTACACATGCCCTTCCTGCGCATGTTTTTTTCATGTGATGATCATACAGGTACCTCTACTCAGGCGCACTATCCTTGAGGCGATGAGACATTACGAATACTTCGAGGTATATCTGCAGCATCCGCAGACCGAAGAGTCTTCTTCCTTATTCTAGTTATAGAGCTGTTATCCTATCATACTTTTGATGTAGTTATTCTAGAGGTTAGAGTACTTATTGGAATTCTATTTGCCTGTGTTTCCCATGAGTTTCCGGGTTTTGGGATTTAGTTGTAGACTTCCGCATATTATTAGAGTTGTACAGGCCGGACGACCTTATACTCAGTTGTTATTTTTCATATGTTCAGTTTTAATTGGTTTTTCCGCAAATATTATATCTTTTACGCAATACTTGGCTTACCTGGTCGTGGGAACTAGGTGCCATCACGATATATTCACGATCGGTGAACTAGGGTCGTGACAAAAAATTAGTTGAAATGGCGATATTAGGCCTAAACTAAATATTTACATGGTAAAATGGGTAAAATTTTGGGGAGGGTCAAAAATCACATGTCAACACCTACAACAACAGCTACCAGTCCAGTATTCAGATGGCTCCATATGAGGCGTTGTATGGTAGGCAATGTTGGTCTCCAGTCGGATGGTTTGAGCTGGGAGACGCACAGATTTTGTCCAGGATGCCTTGGATAAGGTCAAGATCATTCAGGACAGGCTTCGTTCGGCTCAGTCATGGCAAAAAAGTTATGCGGATCGTAAGCTTCAAGATGTAGCTTTCATGGTTGGTGAGCGGGTCTTGCTCCGAGTGTCGCCCATGAAGGGCGTGATGAGATTCGGGAAGAAGGGCAAGCTTAGCCCTAGGTTCATTTGTCCATTTGAGATCCTCGATCGTGTGGGAGAGGTGGCTTACAGACTTGCCTTGCCACCTAGCTTGTCAGCCGTGCATCCGGTGTTTCATGTGTCCATGCTTCGGAGGTATCACGACGATCCAGCCCTTGTGTTAGATTTCAGCACTATCAAGTTGGACAAGGATCTGTCTTACGAGGAGGAACCGGTAGCTATTCTAGACCGACAGTTTCGACAGTTGAGGTCGAAGAGTTTTCCTTCAGTGCGTGTTCAGTGGAGAGGTTAGCCTCCTGAGGCATCGACCTGGGAGTCCGAGTCTCATATGCGGAGCCGTTATCCTCATCTATTTCCCGACTCAGGTACTTCTTTCTTTTGTCCGTTCGAGGACGAACGATTGTTTTAGAGGTGGAGAATGTGACGACCCAAAGGGTTATCACCGGATTTCTCACTTTTTCTGCACTCTCGAGGCCTTGAAAACCTCACTTTTAGTTGCCTCAATTTGCGTGCGCAGTCCTGACGCGTAGCCGAAAAGATTATATGTTAAATTTTGTGAAAAATTTCAAAATGTGGCTTTAAAATGATTAAAGTTGACTTCGGTTAACACTTTTGTTAAACGGACCCGGAACCGGGACCCGGACCCGTGATTTGACGGTCCTCGAGGGTCCGTAGAAAAATATGGTACTCGGGCATGTGCCCGGAGTCGAAATTCGAGGTCTAGAACCCGAGGAAAAGAATTTTTCTGTGAAATTATTTTTCTGAAATTATTAAGGAAAATGGAAATGAAAATTGATTAAAAGACTATGTTATCGGGCTCGTATTTTGGTTCCGACGCCCGGAACAAGTCTTATATATTGTTTAAGCGCTTTCTGTGAAGTTTGGTCAAAATCGGACGTCGTTTGACGTGTTTCGGACTATGAGTTCCAAGTTTGAAAGTTTAAGAAGTTTGAAATGAAAATCATGTGTTTTGAGGCTCGATTCTATGTAAATGATGTTATTTTGGCGATTTGATCGCACGAGTAAGTCTGTAGGATGTTTTTGAGGTTGTGTGTATGTTTGGTTTGGAGCCCCGAGGGCTCGTGTGAGTTTTGGATAGGTGTCGAGTTGCATTTTTAAACTTTGGAACTGCAGATTTTGCTTCAGGTGCTTCAGACCTGCAGGCTTCACAATTGCGAAGCCTGGTTCGCAAATGCGAACGGCCCATCGCAAATGCGAAGAAGGCCCAGGTCTGCCCAGTCTCGCAATTGCGAGATTTCCTTCGCAAATGCGAAGTCCCCTTTATTTCCCAGTGTTCGCAAATGCGACGCATTATGTCGCAAATGCGAAACCCGCCCTTTTAGCCTGAGTTCGCAAATGCGAACTAGAACCTCGCATTTCCCAAGCCTGCTGGGTTCGCAATTGCGAACCCAGGTTCGCATTTCCCACATCTGCAACCTGCATTTTTCATACTTAGACGATTTTAAGCCCCATTTTTCATATTTCTCAAACCCAAACACCCATTGGCGATTTTTCAAGAACCCTTCCTTCTCCAATCCATTTGTAAGTTGATTTTCACTTAATTTTTTCAATCTTTAACATCATTTATCATGTTTTCATCTTAAAATCAAGGTTTTTCATGGGTGAAAATGGGGATTTTGGGTAGAACCTAGGTTTTCTTAAAATTGGGGATTTGGACCTCAATTTGAGGTCCGATTTCAAAACAAATCATAGATATGAACTCGTGGGGGAATGGGTAACCGAGTTTTGGTTCAAACCTCGAGTTTTGACCACGTGAGCCCGGGGCCGTTTTGGGAATTTTTGAGTAAACCTTTGGGAAATTCATTTTCATGCATTCAAATTGATTCAATTAGCATTTGTTGATGCATTCAAGTAATTTGTGACTAGATTCGAGCGGTTTTGTGGTGAATTCGAAGGGTAAAGCTTGTCACACCTCCTTTTTCGCTACTACACCCCATGGAAAGGTATAATAAATGGAGTTTTTCTAATTAAAGGACAATTGAAACGGGATTTGTTTATTTAGAGATTCAGAGTCGCCACTTAGGAGATTTATGGTATACCAAGTCACCAGTTTGAATCCCGAATTGAGGAAAGGGTTTGACTCTGTATTACAGTCGCGAACCAGAAATCCGAGTAAGGAATTCTGTTAACCCTGGAGAAGGGGTTAGGCACTCCCGAGTTCAGTGGTTCTAGCACGGTCGCTCAACTGCTATATTTGGCTAAAATCTGATTTTTATACATGTTAAAACCTATAGTGCAATTTTAGAATTATTTAGAGCTCTTAGCCAATTTTTAAGAAAGTGAACGTCGTTTAAGAACGTGTTTTCGGATCGCGTCACATGAAATGCACCCGGATCCTCAACACATTCTTATTCAACGTTTTGGGATTTAGATTTGGGTTGCATGAAATGCACACCCGTATTTAAGAAGGTAAAATTATTAAAGCGCGCCTAAAGCGACTAACAGGTTATTATCTTTGCGGGAGGCCGTGAAATTCGCTAAACGACACGTCCCAAATTCTAAGTATTTTAATATAAGTATTTAATGAGGGCCTCGCAATTTATGCATTTTATTTGGTGAGGCTCGTCTCATCTTATTTTAAGGCCAACCTAAGGGAACTATGGTTTTCTATTAAGATTGTCTCTAAAGGGGCCCTAATTAACTAGCATTATTAATTATTATTATTAAAAACATTCAAGGAATTCGGGCCTTAAACTCAAGTCCACATTTGAACAAGAGGAAAACCTCCTAATTCAAATGTGCTACTTAGCTTGGAAGGCCCAAATTATAATCCGAATTTAACAAACCTTAAATACAATGGCTTTGACAAGCAGAATGAGGCTTCCAGCGTGTTGGGTCTCAAAAGCCAACCCATGAGAATGTCTGATTTTTATATTTAAAATTATTTGGAAATTGTCTGAAGCTTAGGCCTTAGGGCAGGCCCAAATTAATATTCAACAGGTCATGGGACTCAATTGGGTTCAGGCTGAGGGTGTTTGGCTTAGGTACTACTGCGATTGGGCTAACATTAGGCCCAGTCATCATGAGCCCAATCAACCTAGGTAGTAATGTAAGTACTGAAATGAAAAGAAGCTATGAAAATGGCAGAATACTAAAAACAGAAAACTTAAAGCTAGATATTTCTACTTAAGAATTCATACACTCAATCCATCATTATTTAACAAATACTGTGAATATATCAATTCCTAAACAACAAGTGTATCAATGCCCGCATATCATTATTATGCTGAAAAACTATATCAAACTAAGTACTACTATAATAAACTATTGTTGTTTTTATTTTAGAGATTCTAAACAAAGTTTGACAGTGACGATATGAAGGAATGCAACTCATTAATTCAACAGTCTATAATAGTATTACAATTCAAACAGTCCGTATAGTCCTACTGAATACGAATAGTCCTAATAGACAAGTACTTGTGCGAGTGAATACTTCAGCTAAGTATTAAAGCAGTAATGACTATAGGAGAATTTATGTGAAAAACAAACACTTCTTCATCATTTAATCCCAAAGGTGGTTCATACAGATTGATTCCAACTTCCAGATCACCTAGGTTGAGAAATGTACTTGGAATTAAACCAAATGAATGAAAAAGGAAGTTCAGCAAGCAGATTTGACAAATAACAATCACAACCAGCAACAACAGGAGTAATTTTCGAACCAAACAGCTTCTCAAAAACCCAGGAATAAACTATAGAAGTACATCACCGATAGAAGACCAAAAATAGCTCAATTGAACCCACAACCACTCGAAATTAAACCAGGAGCACTTTGAAAATTTCAACAATCAAGTCTAGAACTAGAAGATGCAAAGCAATCACCACAACTTGAAATTCAACCAAAAAAGCTCAATAGAACAATGTTTTTTTTGAGTTTTCTGTTTTTTTTTGGTTTTTGGTTTTTGAAGATCTAGATCTAGAATTTTTGATTTGAAATTCAAATCCTCAGCTTGTGAATACTTGTGGAAATTTTGGGGGAATTTTCAGATTCTAAAACTTGTAAATGAAAGCAAGGGGGCTGCTTTTTATAGGCAAATTTCAGGGGGAAGCTTTTAGATTTCCCTCACACTTTTTCCCCCTCTTTTATTTTCAGATTTTATTCCTTAGTCCTAAAGTCTTGACTTGTTGCCTAAGTTATTACCCTAAAACTACTGAAATTTAAACTAAGACCCTCTTCTAGAAGAGTCTAGAGTATTCCAACTTAACCTACAGCATTCCTGCACCACTCTAAGTACCTAAATTGCCCTTGAACTCATGCTGAAATTACTAGCCTAGTACAACTATATCCAAACAATTATTTAACTAGGGTTAACTAAACTAAGCCTAAGGATTATTTGAAACTAAACACCAGTCTATGGAATTATTAAAGAAAATTACCAATTAAACTGACTTAAACTAATTAACATTAGCTAGCAACAATCATAAGGGATTGAAATTCAAACAGGGCTTCAAAACAGGATCGATTAATGAATAAAAGACAGATAGAAACAGATTCGAAACAAACATTAAACTAAAATCTAAATTACCAACGCAGGATTAAACAAAATGAAACAGAATTAAACTACAAAACAATTATTGAAACATATACGGAACCCAAAACTAAGAATCAAAACGGAAATAAACGAAAAAGCTTACTGAATTAATATCTATAGCATTCAAACAACAACTAAACTAATTAACAATAATCATCAAAGCAAGATCAAATCACAGGAAGCAAAAGGAGGAGAGCAGAAGAAGAAAAAAACAAAACAAGAGAAGAATATGGGGAAACTCACTATTAGACTCAAACACTCCTGTATGGACAAGTGATACGCAAAGAATGCTTGTGCAAATGAATTTGGCCCTGGCCCAGAAAATTTGAATCCTAGATGTGAAATTGAAGGACTTCGGTTGGGATTCTTGTGCAGTGAACATGAGAATGGGGCTTAGAGTGGCCTGGGGGTTGTGGAGTGTAAATTTGGTATGATTTGGGGCGGCGCCGCCGTAGGCGGCGACAACAGACTCGAATATTCGAGAAGATTGGGTGTGATTCGAGCCATGGAAGTTTGGGGTTTGGAAAGAGGAGGTCATGGGGAATCTGTGGTGTAAATTTTAGGTTCATCGGACAACCGCCGCCGGCGGAGGCGATTTCTGGCCGGCGGCGTGTGGTGGTAGGCGACAGAGCGATGAAGGGTTCTCTGATGTTGATGAGAGAGGCGAGGGGTAGGGGGTCTGAGGGGGGTGGGGCTGGGTTCAGACAATTAGTTAGTTAATGATGGAGGCTTCCCATCCGTTGGATTAATCCACCTCAACGGTTGAGATTGATTTGGGCAATACGACGTCGTTTTGGCGTCTCTGAGCTGGACTGGATCGAGAACCTTTGGGCTGGGGTCAATTTGAACTGGGTTTGAGGGATTGGGCTCGATTTCACTTAGATTTGGCCCAAAAATGGGTAATCCATAAAGACCCCTCAATTTTCTTTTAATGCCCTCTCTCTTTTTTATTTTTAATTTCTTTTATGTATTTTTTTCCTTGATATTTGTTAAATGCAAAATTAAAAATAAAAACCCAGATTGAGTCTAAAATTATACTACTTAATTTCCAAATGCATTAATTCCTAATTTAAATGCAAACTAAGACAATTAAAAATGGAGGACTCATGACATGAATAATACAACGAAGTCATGAAAATCACAATATAGGACTCACGGTCATGCTTGACACCAATGCATAGATACTCTTCACCATGCCTATACGTCGTACTCAACAAGAAGTAAATAGAGAATAGGACACAACTCCTAATCCCTCAATCTAAGGTTAGACCAAGCACTTACCTCAAACTTCCATGACCAACTCAAGCCTTAAACACCGCCTTTCCTTTCATATTAAGCTCCAAATCAATTGTATCTATACATAATCGACTTCATAACATCAATAAACGCTAAACAATTCAATTCCAACACCTAATTATAGCTTTCTAATCATTCTTCCCAAAAATCCAAAAATCGACCTCAAGCCCGCTTGGTCGAAACACGAGGTTTGAACCAAAATCCGATCCCCCATTCACCCACGAGCCCGAATATATAATTAGTTCCAAAATTCGACCCCAAAACAAGTTCTAAATCACAATTAATTAGAAAGCCCTGACTCTACCCAAATCCCTAATTTTCTACCCTTAATCTCATGTTTTAGGCCTAGAAATCTAGTGGGTGTTGATAAAAATTGAAGAAAACAAGTTAAAGATTACTTACCCAAGAGATTATGGTGAGGAAATGCTTCAAAAAGCGCCTAAGAGCTTTGGAGAAGAAGAGGTTTATGAAAATTTATGAAAATCCGGTAAGTGTTTTGTTTTGGTCTTTTAAAAATCACTAGGTGAAAACACTCATCGCGTTCACGACAGTTCCATCGCGTTCGCGACAGTTCCATCGCATTCGCGATGGTTTTAGGCTTGATAAGCCTTCACGTTCGCGGAATAAGGCTCGCGTTCACGGAGTAGAAACTCCTCAAGCCTCACGTTCGCGTTCCGGATATCGCGTTCGCGTAGGGTAATTGCCTCACCCCCTGCCCAGGCTCAATTGGCCTTTGCGTTTGCGTGGCCAGGACTATGTTCGCGAAGGGATAACCCCCCCACTGCCTCGCGTTCGCGACCTGTGCTACGCGTTCGCGTTGAAGGAATCTGGCACCTGGGATAATTGCCTTATGCATTCGCGAGGGGGACCATGCGAACGCGAAGAGTAAAATCTCTGGGCACTCAACAGCAAAGACCTGCAACTTTTGTTAAGTCAAAAATTCCCGAAACACACCCGAGCTCTCGGGGCTCCTAACCAAACATACGTACTAACTCAATGGCATCATACGAACTTATTTGTGCAATCAAATCGACAAAATAACTTCATTAATAATGAATTAAACCTCAAATCAATGAAATATTTCAAAACTTCTTAAACCTTAAATTTTGCAATTTAGGTCCGAATCACGTCAAATAACATCCATTTTCACCAAATTTCACAGGATCGTCTTAAATCATATATAAGACCTATACCGGGCGTCAGAACCAAAATACGGGCTCGATACCAACATGTTCTAATCATATTCTTCAACATCAGTCGGTTCAAACCTCCACTTAGTTTCATTTCAATTTCCTTTCAACAAATTTCAGAAAACAATTTTCTTTAAAAATTCATTTCTCGGGCTTGGGACCTCGGAACTCAATTCCGGACATACGCTCAAGTCACATATATTTATACGAACCATCCGGGACTGTCAAATCATGGGTCCGGATCTGTTTATCCAAAATATTGACCGAAACCAAATTTATTCATTTTATAGCCAAATTTTACCATTTTTTACAGATTTTCATATTTAAGCTTTTCGGTTACGTGCCCGGACTGCGCACGCAAATCGAGATGATCTATATGAGGTTTTCATTGATTCGTAAATACAAAATTTAATGTAAAAGCAAGTAATGTCCTTTTGGTTCATCACATCCTCCACCTCAAAAACAACCGTTCATCCTCGAACGGACAGAAGAAAGAAGTACCTGAGTCGGGAAAAAGATGGGGATAACGGCTCCGCATATCGGACTCGAACTCCCAGGTCAATGCCTCAAGAGGCTGACCTCTACACTGAACACGAACAGAAGGAAAACTCTTCGATCTCAACTGACGAACCTGCCGGTCTAGAATAGCCACCGGCTCCTCCTCATAAGACAAGTCCTTCTCTAACTGGACAGTGCTGAAATCTAACACGTGGGATGGATCGCTGAGATACTTTCGAAGCATGGACACACGAAACACTGGATGCACGGCTGATAAACTCGGTGGCAATTCAAGTCTATAAGCCACCTCTCCCACTCGATCAAGAATCTCAAATGGACCAATGAACATAGGGATAAGTTTTCCCTTCTTCCCAAATCTCAGCACGCCCTTCATAGGCGACACTCGAAGCAATACCCACTCACCGACTATGAAAGCCAAATCACGAACCTTGTGGTCGGCATAACTCTTTTGCCTGGACTGAGCTCTACGAAGCCCATCCAGAATGATCCTGACCTTGTCCAAGGCATCCTGAACCAGATCCGTACCCAACAACCGAGCCTCTCCCGACTCAAACCATCCAACCGGAAACCGATATTGCCTACTATATAAAGCCTCATAAGGAGCCATCTGGATACTCGACTGGTAGCTGTTGTTGTAGGAAAACTCTGTTAAAAGCAAAAACTAATCCCACGAGACTCCAAAGTCAATGACACAAGCTCGGAGCATATCCTCCAAAGTCTGAATAGTCCGCTCGGACTGCCCGTCTATTTGAGGATGAAATGCTGTGCTCAACTCAACCCGCGTGCCCAACTCTCGCTGAACTTCTCTCTAGAAATGTGAGGTAAACTACGTACTTCGATCCGAAATGATAGACATGGGAACACCATGAAGGCAAACAATCTCCCAGATATAGATCTCAGCTAACCTCTCAGAAGAAGGAGACTACCACAGGAATGAAATGTGCTGACTTGGTCATCCTATCGACAATGGCCCATACTCCGTAGAACTTCTTCCGAGTCTGCGGGAGTCCAGTAACAAAGTCCATAGTGATTCGCTCCAACTTCCACTCGGGAAGCTCAATCCTCTGAAATAAACCACCAGGCCTCTGATGTTCGTACTTGACCAGCTGGAAATTCAAACACCGAGCCATATATGTAACGATATCCTTCTTTATTCTCTGCCACCAATAATGCTGCCGTAAATCTTGATACATCTTCGTGGTGCCCGGATGAATAGAGTACTGGGAGCTTTGGGCCTTCTTTAAAATCAACTCTCGGAGCCCATCCACATTAGGAATACAAACTCGACCCTGCAATCTCAAAACTCCATCATCATCTAAGGTAATCTGCTTGGTACCTCCGCGTTGCACCGTGTATCTAAGGATATATAAATGGGGATCATCATACTACTGATCATGGATACGCTCTAATAATGAAGAACGGGCGACCGTGCAAGCCAACATATGATTGGGATCAGAAACATCCAGCCTCACGAACTGGTTGGCCAAAGCTTGAACATCCAAAGCAAGCGGTCTCTCACTGACCGGAACATAAGCAAGACTGCTCATACTGGCTTACTTCCTACTCAAAGCATTGGCCACTACATTGGCCTTTCCCGGATTACATAAGAAGGCTGTCTTAGGGACATCGGATGCCTTGATCCTCAATTGGTGGTAGCTAGATCTCAAGTCAATCTTCAAAAATACCTTAGCACCCTAAAACTGATCAAACAAATCATCAATCCTCGGAAATGGATAATTATTCTTGATTGTAACCTTGTTCAACTGCCGGTAATCGATACACATCCTCATCAATCCGTCCTTCTTCTTAACAAACAACAATGGCGCACCCCAAGGCGAAACACTCGGCCTAGTGAAACCCTTCTCAAGCAAGTCTTGCAACTTCTCCTTTAACTCTTTCAATTCAGGCGAGGTCATACGACACGGCAGGATAGAAATGGGCTGAGTGCCCGAAGCCAAATCAATGCAAAAGTCAATATCCCTGTCGGGTGGCATACCCGGCAGGTCTGAGGGGAAAACCTCAGGAAACTCACGAACAAAGGGTACAGAACCAATAGAAGGAACCTTAGCACTAGAATTATGAAAATATGCCAAATAGGCCAAACACCCCTTCTCGGCCATACGCCGAAAGTTCACATAAGAGATCACACTATGAGTTGAATGACCAGGAGACCCTCTCCACTCTAAACGAGGCATACCCGGCAAAGCAAAGGTTGCAGTCTTGGCATGACATTCCAAGATAACGTGCTAAGGTGATAACCAGTCCATCCTTAATATGACACAGAAATCATCCATGCCCAGAAAGAAGTAAATCTACACGAGTCTCAAGACCTCCAATAACCACTATACATGAACAATGGACGCGATCCACTACAATAGAATCACCCACCGGCATAGAAACATAAACATAGGCACTTAAAGAATTACTAGGCATAACCAGATACGGCGCAAAATAAGACCAAAGCTTCTCTACCACAAACCAGAACTGTACCTGCACCTCCACCTCTAATACCTTTACCTCCACCTATAGCATCTCTACTTTCACCTATAATACCTCTACCTCTACCTTTAATACCTCTACCTCCATCTCTAGCTAACTGAGCGGGTTGGACGAGTCCCTCAATGAACCTCCTCACTCTCTCTCACATTGGGAAGTATGATAAGAGCATGATGAGCCAAATCGATGAGTTTAATCTTGTACTGAGTAACAGTCATAGAACCCTGTTGGAGATACTCAAACTGCCTCCAATAGGCCTCTCTTTGAGTGATGGGGAGAAACTTCTCCAAAAATAGCTGCGTTAACTATTCTCAAGTCAAAGCTGATGTAACAACCCGATCGGTCATTTTGAGTACTAGCGCTCCGTTCAGCAGTCGGAGGCCATGAATAGCTTCATTTTGGGTATTATGACTTGTTCGCATGGTCGGAATTAAATTCAGGAAGATCGGAGTTAAATTTAAATGAAAATTCTCATTTGAGAAGCTTAAAGTTGAAAGAATGAACTAGGATTGGATTTTTGATTAAACAACCTCGGAATTCGAATCTGAAGGTTCCAGCAAGTTCGTATGGTGATATCGGATTTGGGCGCATGCCCGGATTGGGTGGATTGGGTTTTGGATAACCCGGGAGCATTTTGGCACCTATTGTGGAAGTTAGCATTTTGGAAGAAATTTATTAAGTTTGGCTTGGAGTGCATTTTAGCGTTATCGATGTCCGTTTGGGATTTTGAGACTGGGAGTAGCTTCGTATGGTGATTCTGGAGTTGGGAGCACGATCGGAAGTGAATTCGGAGGTCCGTAGGTCATTTTGAAGCCATTTGGCTAAAGATAGAAATTTGAAGGTTTTTGGGAAGTTTGACCGGAAGAGGACTTTTTGATATCGGGGTCGGAATCCGATTCCGGAAGTTGGAGTAGGTCCGTAATGTCAAATATGACTTGTGTGTAAAATTTGAAGTCAATCAGACGTGATTTGATAGGCTTAAGCATCGGAAATAGAAGTTGGAAAGTTCAAAGTTCATAAAGCTCGAATCGGGGTGTAATTCATGGTTTTAGTGTTGTTTGATGTGATTTGAGGCTTTGAGCAAGTCCGTAATGTTTTATGGGATTGGTTGGGGTCCCCCGGGCTTCGGGTGGATTCTGGGTGGTTAACGGATCGAAAAATAGATTTTTGGGAAGGCTGGTGTTGCTAATTGCTGGTATTTCCGCTTCTGCGGAAATGGGACCGCAGAAGCGGCCCTGTAGAAGTGAGGAATTTACCGCAGAAGTGTTTGGGAGTGAGGTGAGCTGGGACCGCAGAAGCGGTTTCGCTTAAGCGAAAATTAGACCGCAGGAGTGGTCCAGCCCAATTTGGCCAGAACCGTAGAAGCGGCCCAAAACCGCAGAAGCGGTATTGGTACCGCAGAAGCGGAAATGTCTGGAGGCAGAGGGGTTTTTTTTAAGTCGGATTTTGGTCATTTCTTCATGGCCTGGGCGATTTTTGGGGAGCTTCAAGAGAGGACTTTTGTCGTCAATGTTAAGGTAAGTTATTCCTACCTATTTTGAGTTAAATACATTAATTATATATGGATTTTAGTATGAAAATGGGTAAAAAATTTAGGTTTTGGTGGGAAACCTAGAAAATTATATTCTTGGAATTTAGCTACGATTTTGAGTATGAAATTAAGAGAAAATTGTATATTTGAGTTCCTAAGGTCATGGGTAACCTTTATCTTCGAGAAATTTCGGATTCCGGGCAAGTGGGCCCGAGTGCATTTTTGTCAACTTTTCGTTCGGGGTTAGGAATTTGTTATAAATTGGGTTGTAAAGTATAACTTAGCATATATTAATGGATTTATATGGTCGTTGGCTAGTTTTGGAACATTGTGCGTTGGTGCAAGTCTTTGGAAGAATGTAGAATGCCAGTTGTGGATCTTCGGAGCGAGGTGAGTCTCCTTTCTAATCTTGTGAGGGGGAATTTACCCCATAGGTGAAATAATTGATTATGTGCTCCTATTTGTGGGGGATACGTACACACGAGGTGATGAGAGTCCGTGCGTGGCTACTATTATGCTATTATTCGTGTAGTTAGGACCCAAAAGCATGTTGTACGTGGATTAATTGTGAACCCATTGGTAGCTTGAATTGCTTAACTTACATCGATTTAGTAAGTAAATTTCTAAAAGGATTAAACTTCATTTCTTAAATTGTTAAAGGAGAATTGGTTTTATTTTAATAAATACTCCCTGATATGTTCTTATTTGACAGATTGAGCATGTATTTTATGTGTGCCTGCGTCGCATAGATGATTCGCGAGCAGGATATGTGTTTATTTATGGAACGGGCCGAACACCTCAGTGAGAATAGATGCATCTATGGTTCGTGCCACTCGACCCTCGGCAGTATACAATTTATATTTTTGTTGTAGCGGGCCGTCGACCTCGGCATGATTTGCGCATGTTTATCTGTTTCTTGAAAATTTTAAATGTGGAATTGGCCCTACGTGGCTTGAGATAAACTGATAAGATAATAAACAACAGACTTTAGAAGCCCTTGATTTATTGTTGAAAGTGTTTACCTGCTTTTCTGGCTTCGGAATCAGAACTTCTATACAAATCCATAATTATCCTCGCACTTATAGAATATTGCTAATTGACCTCTAGTGAGTGTCGGAGTTGGCCATCTCGTCTCTACCCCTTCGGGATTAGGCGGGATACTCACTGAGTACACGTTGATTACGTACTCATACTACACTTCTGTACATTTTTGTCGCACAGGTATATGTACTTCTAGCAGTCTACTGGGCGTAGCAGCATGGATAACTCTTGGACTAGGTGAGCTGCATTGTTCGAGACGAGCTGCAGCTAGTGTAGTACCTTTCAGCATTTTATTATTTATTCCATGTCCATTGTATTTCGGACAGATGTTGTATTTTACTTTCCTTATCGATAGTTGCTCATGTACTTGTGACACTTGGTTTCTAGGATGGGTTTCAACGAATTTGTACTAATTGTTATTATTTAAATTTGAATTCAAGTCGTGAAATTTTATTTATGAAAAATGGAAGGAAAAACCTTAGATTTTCGAAAGTATTAAAAGAGGAATTAATTGATTATCTAGTTGGCTGGCCTGACAGAGGTGTCCGGCGCCACCACAACCCTTAGTGGATTTTGGTTTGTGACAACATGGTATCAAAGCACTACGTTCCCGTCGGTCTCACTAGTCATGAGCAAGTATAGTAGAGTCTCGCGGATTGGTACGGAGACGTCTGTACTTATCCTCGAGAGGCTGCAGGACTGTTAGGAGTGCTTCCCTTCTTGATTTCCTTTTCGTGCGGTTCGATTCCTTTGAGGCTTATGCCTTTGATTTCTTCCTACTCAATCTTACACGAGCGCTTGTTATAAATTGAAAATTGAAGGATTGTAATGGAACTACAAATGTGGTGCGGGATGATTTTCCCGATATAGTTGATTGGGCTATTATAGTCGCACTTTGGAGGGATATTCTATTATTTCAGCTCAGTAACAGAACTTCTAAGAGTCTTGAGGCTAGGCACAGGTTGCCATAATGCTTATGAGCGATTATTCCGCAGTGTTGTTGTAATGGTAGGGTGTTGCCCACGTGTCGGGGCAGTGAATAAATTGAAGGGAGGTTTACTCAGCGTGTAATCAAGGGATTCAGTATTTTATTCCCGACAGGGGAAAGTCAATCGAACTAAGGATGGTCAGGTGTGGGCTGGTGAAAGTAATGAGGCTTGGTATTTGCAAGTGTGGTTGAGCTTTCTTTTATGATAGGATGTCGTGGTCCTGATTGGACGTACTAAGTTGTTGGCGTTATAATCTGCTACAATTCGCCTTTATGGCAGGGTATTGGAGGTACAACTCTCAGATAGCGCATGACGTGGTGGTTTAAGATCGAATAAGAATTTCTAATGTTGATGGCTCGATAAAGATGACCTTTGGAAAGGTTTAAAGTTAGTAGCAATGGTGGGTTCAAGTGACGCAAAGATAGATTTCATTTAAGGCAACAATTGAGCAGCAAAGTATGAGGAAGGACATGTGGGAAGTGTCAGGTGGGGTTTAAAATTTCTAGAAGGCCAAGTATGAGAAGCAAGGTCGAGTGACCGGTTAAGGAGATGAGTTCCGCCAAAGTGGGAGAGTGGCGGGTGTTGCATATGGGCTTGGTAGTAGGAATACTACGCGCCCGAAGGAGAGTTTGGATCGAATTGGGGATTTTAATGATTGGTGATTGAAGCCTGCTGGTAGATGTGAAGTATGGGCTATTATGCGGCAGAAGATTGATATGGCGGAAAAGAGCTGCTTGAAATGGAGGAGAGTGCAGCATAACCCTGAATTTGGAAGGATGTTGCCGTGCATTTAATTGATGCCCGCGAGGGGCGAATGGACTTGTGCAATTGGAAGGTGAGCTCAGACTCAGGATGGGCTATTGGGTCTTAGTGAATGTACCCCGTGCAGCAGCGTGGGAAGATATCGGGAGGTGATTCCCCTAGGTGGGTTATTCCCCGTGAGCAGATTAGCGGTCGCGTGGTTGGCGAAGCTTCTGCAAGGAATTATATTGGTTGTTAAACATAGAGATCGGTCGTGCGAATGTGGATGGAGACTCAGAATATGAAATATGGGGATTTACAGGAAGATCCCGAGAGATTTTGATAATTGGTGGCGCGAGGTTAAGTTAATAAGAGGTAAAAAGGTTGGGCAAACTCAAGAATGGTGAAATGATGGCTTCAAGCTAAGTGGGAGAGTCCCACCGCTTATGATTGGGCTGTATGATTAACTACTTGCGTGATTTCTAGTTATTAGTATATTGATAGATTAATCCAGCTACGAGAAAAGACCATAAGTAGTAAATTGAGCGGAGTGAATTATATTTGGGACCAAGTCAGAGCGGGTGGCTCTCAGCAACGGTCCTAGTGGAACTCAAAAGATAAAGTGTGGTACCTAATAATTTCAAGCCTATAAGTATAACTAAGAATCAAGCTCTGTAGCAGCTTATGAGAAGGTGCCCAGAATGTTCTATGATGTTTTACCTTGTGGTGTAGTATTTGAGAAATGTGAAATAATTCGTGAGATTTGACACAGCATGGTCTCGCAATTCAGGGTCACTCGGGGTGAGTGTAGAGGGACTATGTTAGATGTTGGAGAGTTTTACTATTAATTCCAAAGCAATCAAGGATAAATTGGAAGGAAAGGGATTGATTAGCCATAGTTGAATTTGGCATGTTGGGGTCTGTGATCCGTTCATTCAGCGTGATCGAGTTATGCGTTTGATTTGTGGCGGTACGTGTGAGGTTTGTCGGCCGCCGTAATTGATAACATTCTAAACCATTCTACTGTTGTGGCTTGCTATGTGGAAGCAGATTCCAGAAGGGCTGGTGGCTTGGACCACTACTTGCAGATTTGCATATTCTATGGTTATGGGAATTCACCTGTGTGTTGCTATGATTCTCCCAAAGTGAGTTAAGTGAAAAGTTCGTATATGATGAAATGTGAAAATATTAATGAATTCAGAGTTATGATGAAAATCGTATTCTATCGTATGTTGGCACGTTGGGTGCAGTGAGTAGCATGGAAATACGAAGTGAGGATCAAGATTGCAGTTTAGTGTTGACAAGGATGTCACGGGCTCGGATGATCAAGGAAAGGGTTGAATGATTAGAGTAAATTGGTATTGTCCTCCACGTCACCTGAGATCGATGTGTTGTGGAAGAGGTTTTGCATCCTCATTAAGGATTCTGGATCGCTTTTCAGCGTTAGTACGTCCGATGGTTTAGATGTGCGGACCCATTATTTATTTCGGAAGATTGTGGGAGCGTGTCCTATAGGAAGATTGCATAAATGTGGCACGACGCCACTTGATTGATTAAACATATAAACCAAGTATGAAGAATTGTGATAATATCGTTAAATTGAGAATGGATGCCTGGAGGGCACTCGAATTCTGAGTTGTGGATTGTACTCCGGTTATGATGGTTGTCCTTGTGTGTTATGAGAGGTGGGGAATTAGTATGGACCTTTGAAAGATCATTGGCTTAATTTGATATGATCAGGATCGACGTGAGGTCGGTGGATGGATTTAAATGTGAATTTGGGCTTTATATCAGGCCAGTTGTGTTCGTTCAGCGAGTTCCTTATGAAAGAACAGTCGGGGTGTTATTTTGTCATCAGCTATTCCAGGTAATGATGTAATGCACCGTATATGTTGTGAGATGGCTTGGTAAATTTTATGTGTTGAGGTTCCGCGTGGCAATGTCGTATTATGAGCAAATGGCTCTTGAGATTCAGATCTTGTACCGCACCTCAGTTGTGCTTGAGTTTTGTAGCCTATAGCGCTATGTGCTTTCTCACGGATGGTATTATGCACTTAACGTGCTTGCGATCGAAATTCCATATTTTTATTGTAATGAGCAGATTTATCTCGAAGTGATCTCCTTATGTGAGATCTATGTATGGATCGGGTGGCACGCCGCCATGGGTATGTTATTTGGATCGGGTGGAACGCCGCCATGGGTATGTTATTTGGATCGGGTGGCACGCCTCCATGTGTATGTTATTTGGATCGGTTGCGCGCCGCAACAGTGTAATGTCGAATCTGGTCCTCTATATGTTATTTTTTTGTGTGTTTCGCTTCCTATTTCCTAAGGAATGTCCGTACTAGTGTGGGAGGTTAGGTAATTCCTTCTAGAGTTCGATTTCCATTCATGTTGTGTTCGGATTTGTGGCCTATTGGCACGTTGTGGCGTCATATGAGACTTGCGATCACATTCGGAGTGGCTTATTGCCTGAGCAGTTCGTACTGGGTAAGATGAGATTGTGGGATTTAGGATCAGTGTAATCTGATTATATGAAGTATATTAAGGAGCGAAGATTATTATTTGGTTCAGAATATGGTAATGTTACTTGTTAGAAGTATGGACTCGATGATTGGTTGACTCGGCAGTTGGTTATGAATTTTGGCATCTCATCTGTCGTGGCGGTATTGTAATAGTTAGAGTAAGACCTATGTAGTTTATGAGGTGCAATGGGAGCATCAGATTCGTGGAATTTCAATTAATTCAAACAGAAATGTTATTGTGGTCCTATGAGTAAAATGATGCAAAATGTGAATTCAACAGAGTTACGCAGTCATGTTTGAGTACAGCGTATAGTGATTGATACGGTGATCGTATGTTGGAAACAGGCCTGGCATAGAATTCCGGATGTGGGAATTGGACTCTAAGGCTTATTTGCTTGAATAAAAGGGAATATATTCAGAATTTATCGAACTAATGTGCTCAGCTAAGTTGTGGTAGCACGGGAAGGTGCATGAGGTGCTAAACAGTGATTTCAGACTACTTCCGTATAGTTCTCAGCNTAATTCTGGAAGATCGGAGTTAAATTTAAATGAGAATTCTCATTTGAGAAGCTTAAAGTTGAAAGAATGAACTAGGATTGGAGTTTTGAGTAAACGACCACGGAATCGGGATCTGAAGGTTCCAGCAGGTTCGTATGATGATATCGACTTGGGCGCATGACCAGATTGGGTGGATTGGGTTTTGGATAACTCGGGAGCGTTTTGGTGCCTATTGTGGAAGTTAGCATTTTGGAAGAAATTTCTTAAGTTTGGCTTGGAGTGCATTTCAGTGTTATTGATGTCTGTTTGGGATTCCGAGACTAGGAGTAGCTCCGTATGGTGATTCTGGAGTTGGGAGCACGATCGGAAGTGAATTCGGAGGTCCGCAGGTCATTTTGAATCCATTTGGCTAAAGATAGAAATTTGAAGGTTTTTTTGGGAAGTTTGACCGGAAGTGGACTTTTTGATATCGGGGTCGGAATCCGATTCCGGAAGTAGGTCCGTAATGTCAAATATGACTTGTGTGCAAAATTTAAAGTCAATCGGACATGATTTGATAGTCTTAAGCATCGAAAATAGAAGTTGGAAAGTTCAAAATTCATAAAGCTCGAATCGGGGTGTAATTCATGGTTTAAGCATTGTTTGATGTGATTTGAGGCTTTGAGAAAGTCTGTAATGTGTTATGGGATTGGTTTGTATGATTGGTTGGGGTCCCGGAGGCCTCGGGTGGATTCGGGTGGTTAACAGATCAAAAAATGGATTTTTGGGAAGGTTGGTGTTGTTGGTATTTCCGCTTCTGCGGAAATGGGACCGCAGAAGCTGCCCCGCAGAAGCGAGGAATTTACCGCAGAAGCGGTTGGGAGTGAGGTGAGCTGGGACCGCAGAAGTGGTCAGGAAACCGCAGAAGCAGTTTCGCTTAAGCGGAAATTAGACCGCAGGAGCGGTCCAGCCCAATTTGGCCAGAACCGCAGAAGCGGCCGAAAACCGCAAAAGCGGTTTCCGCAGAAGCGGTAATGGTACCGTAGAAGCGGAAATGTCTGGAGGCAGAAGGGTTGTTTTAAGTCGGATTTTGGTCATTTCTTCATGGCCTTGGCGATTTTGGGGAGCTTCAAGAGAGGATTTTTGTCGTCAATGTTAAGGTAAGTTATTCCTACCTATTTTGAGTTAAATACATTAATTATGTATGGATTTTAGTATGAAAATGAGTAGAAAATTTAGGTTTTGGTGGGAAACCTAGAAAATTATATTCTTGAAATTTAGCCACGAATTTGAGTATGAAATTAAGAGAAAATTGTATATTTGAGTTCCTAAGTTCATGGGTAACCTTTATCTTTGAGAAATTTCGGATTTCGGGCACGTGGGCCCGAGGGTATTTTTGTCAACTTTTCGTTCGGGGTTAGGAATTTGTTATAAATTGGGTTGTAAAGTATAACTTAGCATATATTAATGGATTTATATGATCGTTGGCTAGTTTTGGAGCATTGTGTGTTGGTGCAAGTCTTCGGAAGAATGTAGAATGCCGGTTGTGGATCTTCGGAGCGAGGTGAGTCTCCTTTCTAATCTTGTGAGGGGGAATTTACCCCATAGGTGAAATAATTGATTATGTGCTCCTAATTGTGGGGGATACGTACGCTCGAGGTGATGAGAGTCCGTGTGTAGCTACTATTATGCTATTGTTCAGGTAGTTAGGACCCAAAAACATGTTGTACGTGGATTAATTGTGAACCCATTGGTAGCTGAAATTGCTTAACTCACATCGAATTAGTAAGTAAATTTCTAAAAGGAGTAAACTTCATTTCTTAAATTGTTAAAGGAGAATTGGTTTTATTTGAATAAACATTCCCCGATAAGTTCTTATTTGACTGATTGAGCATGTATTTTCTGTGTGCCTGCATCGCATGGATGATTCGCGAGCAGGATATATATTTATTTACGGAACAGGCCGAACGCCTCGGTAAGAATAGATGCATCTATGGTTCGTGCGGCTCGACCCTCGGCAGTGCACAATTTACATTTCTGTTAGAGCGAGACGTCGACCTTGGCATGATTTGCGCATGTTTATCTGTTACTTGAAAATTTTAAATATGGAATTGGCCCTACGTGGCTTGAGATAAACTGATAAGATAATAAAGAACATACTTTAGAAGCCCTTGCTTTATTGTTGAAAGTGTTTACCTGCTTTTCTGGCTTCACAATCAGAACTTCTGTACAAATCCATGATTATCCTCGCACTTATAGAATATTGCTAATTGACCTCTAGTGAGTGTCGGAGTTGGCCATCTCGTCTCTACCCCTTTGGGATTAGGCGGGATACTCACTGAGTACACGTTGATTACGTACTAATACTACACTTTTGTATATTTTTGTTGCATAGGTATATGTACTTCTAGCAGCCTACTGGGCGTAACGGCATGGATAACTCTGGGACTAGGTGAGCTGCATTGTTCGAGACGACCCGCAGCCATTGTAGTTCCTTTCAGCATTTTATTATTTATTCCCTGTCCACTGTATTTCGGACAGATGTTGTATTTTACTTTCCTTATCGATAGTTGCTCGTGTACTTGTGACACCGGGTTTCTGGGATGGGTTTCAACGGATTTGTACTAATTGTTATTATTTAAATTTGAATTCAAGTAGTGAACTTTTATTTATGAAAAATGGAAGGAAAAACCTTAGATTTTCAAAAGTATTAAAAGAGGAATTAATTGATTATCTAGTTGGCTGGCCTGACAGAGGTGTCCGGCGCTACCACGACCCTTAGTGGATTTTGGGTCATGACAGCTGATGACCTAACTGGTATAGCCAATTAATAATCTCTCAAACAGGTCTTAGCGGATCCAGACAAGCGAAAAGTAGCAAAATCGACCCCATTGGTCTCCACAATCCCCATGTCCCTGAGAACCTCATGACAGCTGTCTAGATAATGTCGGGGATCCTCAAAAGATGCACCGCTGAAAGTAGTAGTGAAGACCTTGGTGAGACCTATCCAACCTCCACAAAGCCTCTGAAGACGTAGTTTATCTATCACCGGTATGTGCTATTGCCCGGTTGAAGAAGCGGTACATGACCTCGCCATTTGTGAAAGGACAAGAGTAGAGGTTTCAATTCAGCATTAAGAGAACAAAATTGCACGATAGGGAATAATAGAAGTGAAACTTTTCCTAACTCTATCGCCTCTGGGGGACAAATACAAATGTCTCCATACCGATCCCTCAGACTCTACTAAGCTTGTCTGTGAACTGTGAGTGTTACGACCTGAATTTTCTACCCTCGGGAGTCGTGATGGCGCCTACTATTAGGAGCTAGGCAAGCCAAATGTTAATTACCTTTTTAGTAAACACATTTTCCTTTTTAATAATTAACAGCATTTAAGATAAAAACAACAGAAATTAAATCATAAGCGAAAGTCTTGAATTTAAATGGCTAAACAAAATACTGAATTCCAACATGAATCTCTACCCAAGAACTAGAGTCACATACTCACGAACATCTAAGAATACTAAATACAAAGTCTAAAAGAAACATAAATCTGTTTATCTCGAAGACAATAAGATGACAGTCTAGAGTAGGAATAGAGGAGATGCCAGGCCTACGGATGCCTGCAAGGCTACCTCGGTATCTCGCTGAACCGAAAGCCTGCTCCCACACTACTGCTGCTGCTGTCCAAAACTTGAATCTGTGCAAAATAGCACAGAGTGTAGCATCAACACAACCGACCCCATGTGGTGGTAAGTGCCTAGCCTAACCTCGGAGAAGTCGTGACGAGGCTAGGACCAGACTACCAGATAAACCTATGCAGTTCAAATATATACATACCGTCGAAAGAAATACAGGAAGTAAACACTCAATAAAGGAAGGAGGAACATGCGGTGGGGAGACAACAGTTACAAACAGGAAATCTTAATATAAAGATAGAAGCAACCAAGAGAATTTACAGCGAACTCCGAAACAAATATCTAAAATAAACACATTTGAATCAGCAATTGTTGCGGCGCGCAACCCGATCCCAATATATATCAATACTGTTGCGGCGTGCAACCCGATCCATAATGTCATTGTTGTGGCATGCAACCCGATCCGTATCATCTAGCGTTGTTGCGGCATGCAACCCGACCCTCAAATATCACTATTGCGGCGTGCAACCCGACCCATATCATTTAACATTGTTGCGGCGTGCAACATGATCCACATTTATCATTGTTGCAGCGTGCAACCTGACCCATATAATTTAGCATTGTTGTGGCGTGCAACCCGATCCACATTTATCATTGCTGCGGCATGCAACCCGATCCACATTTATCATTTTTGCGGCGTACAACCCGATCCATATATATATATATATATCACTCTACCTCACCCAAACAACAGTCACAAATAAGGGGAAAGGAAGTAAATAAATAGTGGAGGAAATCCCGGCAAGGGAATACAATAAAACAGTTAAATCCCGGCAAGGGAACAATATCAATAAACTCAATATCCCGGCAAGGGAGAAAACCAAAAAAATCAACAAAACGTCCCGGCAAGGGAATAACCAATAACTCTTTCTCTTTCTTTCATTTCTTACTTTATAATTCACTTTATCATTTGAGACAATGCTCCAAAGAATCAGATCATTTCGTATACCTTCAAAATTCATATCACAACTCGAGCCAATGCTCCTCGAAGTCAAATGATCATAATTTCTTTCACATGTTCTTTACAACATATAGAAATCCTCAAATAAGCACGGAAATTACAACAAAATCATGATAATCACATTATAAGGACTCACGGTCATGCTAGACACCAATGTATAGATACTCGTCACCATGCCTATACACCGTACTCGACAATTATCAAGTAGCAACAAGACTCAACTCCTAATCCCTCAAGCTAAGGTTAGACCAAACACTTACCTCGACTTTCACGGCCAAAACAATCAACAACAACCACTTTCCCTCTCGAATTCGGCTCCAACTCAATCAAATCCAAGAGGTCTTGACGAAAGGAAGCTTCAATGGATGCCTAAGGGCCCTGGAGAAGAAGAAACTCCGATATTTTTATGAAGAAAATGCGAGCATACTATTCTGGAATTTAATTATAACTGGGCAAAAATTGCCCTTCGCGTTCGCAGGAACAAGGATGCATTCACGAAGGGTAACTGGGCAAGGCATCCCGTTCGCGATTTGAAGAATGCGATCGCGAAGAAGAAAGCTGAGGGGGGTCCAGGACTTGGTCTACGCGAACGCGTAAACCTTAACGCGAATGCGATGAGGAAGGCTGGGGAAGCTACATGAACGCGGTCCAGCCATCGCGAATGCGAAGAAGGAAAGTTGGGCTGGGCCCTTAGAGTCCAATAACTCTATGCGGACGCGAGGAAGCAACGCGAATGCGATGAAGGACACTCTCAAGGCTTTGCGAGCGCGGACTATGCGTCGCGAACTCGAAGAAGGATTGGTCTGCAACAGCTGAAGCTCATTTTCTGCAACTTTCCTAAGTCCGAAATCACTCCGAAACACCTCCGAATCATTCCCGAGCCCTCGGAGCTCCTAATCAAACCCATACACAAACTCAACAACATCTTACGAACTTAACGTGCGATCAAATCGCCAAAGTAACATCAAAATGAATGAATCAAACCTCAAAATCACTAGTTTTTCTTCAAACCTCATAAACTTTCAAATTTAGAGTTTTAAGTCCGGAACACGTCAAACGACATCCGATTTTAGCCAAACTTCACAAAAATATCTTAAACCACATATAGGACCTGTACCGGGAGCCAGAACCAAAATACGGGCCCGATACCAACATGTTCTAATCAATTTCGATTTCAATTTTCCTTAATAATTTTAGAAAAAGAATTTTACTCAAAAATTCATTTCTCGGGCTTGGAACCTCAGAATTCAATTTCGGGCATACGCCCGAGTCAGATATTTTTCTATAGATCCTCCGGGACCGTCAAATCATGGGTCCGGGTCCATTTACCCAAAATATTGACCAAAGTCAAACTTATTCATTTTAATACCAAATTTTATTTTGCATTTTTCACAGAATTTCACATTTAGGCTTTTCGGCTACGCGCCCGGACTGCGCACACAAATCGAGGCAACTAAAAATGAGGTTTTCAAGGCCTCGGAAGCACGAAACAAATAGGAAAATAGGTGATGACCCTTTGGGTCATCACAGTGAGAGTCATGTAACCTAGAGCTCTGATACCAATTTGTCTCGACTTGGATTTCCCACCCTCGGGATTCATGATGGCGCCTACTAATACGAGCTAGGCAAGACAATTAATAGCACAATTTACCTTTTTATCCATTTTATATTCATTAACAATTTCGAAGTAATAGAATTTAAATAATGGAAGTTAACATAAGCGAAAGAAAAACAACAAACTATCTGAACATAAATAGCTAGTACAACTGTTTGAGTCTCGACTACCCAGAACTGGTGTAACAGTTTCATATACGGTCTACGAATACTACAAATAAAGGGTCTGAAGAAATAAATACAACACTGTCTCTAAAAATGCTTGAAAGAAATAGGAATAGCAGATAGAAGGAGACGCCAAGGCCTGCGAACACTTGCAGGACTACCTCGGGCCGCCAGATGATCAAGAATCAGCAATCTCACTACGGTCCAAAGTCCAAAACACTAGGGTCTGCACAAAAGAGTGCAGAGTGTAGTATCAGCACAACCGACCCCGTGTGGTGGTAAATGCCTAGCCAAACCTCGGCGAAGTAGTGATGAAGCTAGGACCAGACCACCAAATAAATCTGTGCAGTTATATAATATACAACAGAAAGTAAAGCAAGAATAAACAAGTAAATATGGGAGGGGGGAAACATGCTTTGGGGAATAACAGGTAAAAATAGAATATCAATAGAACTATAAAGGAATCAAAATCCAAGCACTAACAAGAATAACGAAAACAAAGGCATATTTCACGTTCTTTTCACATCTTGTTGTAGGCATGCAACCCGATCCCATTTCCTGTATCTCGTGGCAGGCGTACCAACCGCTCCCATTTCATTATATCTCGTGGTAGGCGTACCACCCGCTCCCATTTCATTATATCTCATGGTAGGCGTACCACCCGCTCCTATTTCATTATAGTTTGTTGTAGGCGTACCACCCGCTCCCATTTTATTATAGCTTGTGGTAGGCGTACCACCCGCTCCCATTTCATTATAGTTTGTGGTAGGCGTACCACCCTCCCATTTCATTATAGCTTGTGGTAGGCGTACCACCCGCTCCTATTTCATTATAGCTTGCGGCAGGCGTACCTCCCGCTCCCATTTCTTTATATCTTATGGTAGGCCTACCACCCGCTCTCATTTCATTATATATTACGGTAGGCGTACCACCCGCTCCCATGTACAAGTGATAAGTGCATTTTACTTGATTTTTAACATATATTTTCTTTGGAAAAACACAAAAAAAATTATCATATTCTTCCATACTTTGTCTAAATTATGCAAGAAAGGTTAAAGAAGCATTGGTCCACGAACGAGAAGATTACAAAGTAAAAATTAGAAAAACAGACAAGCTAAAGTAGAGTAGAAAATGGGGCTAAAGAAACACGGGATTTGCCATGACAAAGGACAACCGACTCACAACCGTCTACAACAAACTATAACCGACTCACAACCGGCTACAATAAACCATAACTGATCCATAACCAAAGAAGCTCATAACCAAGCATAACAAGGCCACAACCAGCCATGACAAGTTCATATCCAGAAGATAATTGAAAATCTTGTCATGGCTTGCCTATAAAGAGGCATCGTTCGTGAAGGAAAAAGAGAAGAAATTGGAGAAGTTTTGTAACGACCCGAACGGTCGTCTTGAGTACTAGCACTCTGTTCGGTAGTCGGAGGCCATGAACAGCTTCATTTCGGGTATTATGACTTATTCGCGTGGTCGGAATTTAAATTCAAGAAGATCGGAGTTAAATTTGAATGAAAATTCTCATTTGAGAAGCTTAAAGTTGAAAGAATGAACTAGGGTTGAAATTTTGGGTAAACGGCCTCGGAATCAGGATCTAAAGGTTCCAGTAGGTTCGTACGATGATTTCGGACTTGGGCATGTGCCCAGATTGGGTTTTGGATAACCCGGGAGCATTTTGGCGCCTATTGTGAAAGTTAGCATTTTTGAAGGAATTTCTTAAGTTTGGCTTGGAGTGCATTTCAGTGTTATCAATGTCTGTTTGGGATTTTGAGACTAGGAGTAGCTCTGTATGGTGATTCTGGAGTTGGGAGCGCGATCGGTAGTGAATTCGGGGGTCCGTAGGTCATTTTGAAGCCATTTGGCTATAGATAGAAATTTGAAGATTTTTAAGGAGTTTTGACCGGAGGTTGACTTTTGATATCGGGGTTGAAATCCAATTCCAAAAGTTGGAGTAGGTCCGTAATGTCAAATATGAATTGGGTGCAAAATTTGAGGTCAATCGGACGTGATTTGATAGGTTTAAGCATCGAAAATAGAAGTTGGAAAGTTCAAAGTTCATAAAGATTGAATCGGGGTGTAATTCATGGTTTTGGCGTTGTTTGTTATGATTTGAGGCCTCGAGCAAGTCCGTATTGTGTTTTGGGACTGGTTGGTATGATTAGTTGGTGTCCCGGGGGCCTCGGGTGGATTCCGGGTGGTTAACGGATCGAAAAATGGATTTGAGAAAAGTTGAGGTTGCTGGTATTTCCGCTTCTACGGAAAAGGGACCGCAGAAGCGGCCCCGCAGAAGTGAAATGGGAGCCGCAGGAGCGGTTTATGGCCGAGGCTTGGGGACCGCAGATGTAGTCAAGGATCCGCAGAAGCGGGACCGCATCTGCGGAGGGAAGATCGCAGAAGCGAAAATGGCGGGTTGAGTGGTATTCGCAGAAGCGGAAATGTCTGGAGGCAGAAGCTTGTTTTAAATCGCGATTGGGAGTTCATTTCTCTCATTTTTCATGGCTTGGGGCGATTGTTGGGGAGCTTCAAAGAGGGATTTTCGTCAAAAATGTTAAGGTAAGTTATTTCTACCTATTATGAGTTAAATACATTAATTATGTATGGATTTTAGTATGAAAAATGGGTAGAAAATTGAGGGTTAGAGGAAGACATAGAAATATTGTGTTCTTGGAATTTAGCTACAATTTTGGGAATGGAATGAAGAGAAAATTATATATTTGAGTTCCTAAGGTCATGGGTAAATTTTATCTTCGAAAAGTTTTGGATTCCGGGCACGTGGGCCTGAGGGCATTTTGGTCAACTTTTTGATCGGGGTTAGGAATTGTTATAAATTGGATTGTAATGAGTACCTTAGCATATATTAATGGATTTTTCTCGCCATTGGCTAGTTTTGAAGCTTTGGGCATCGGTTCGAGCCTTCGGAAGAATGTAGAATGCCAATTATTGATCTTCGGAGCAAGGTGAGTCTCCTTTCTAATCTTGTGAGGGGGAATTTACCCCATAGGTGAGTTAAATTGGTTATGTGCTCCTATTTGTGGGGGCTACGTACGCACGAGGTGACGAGAGTCCATGCGTAGCTGCTATTATGTTATTGTCCAGGTAGTCTAGGACCCAAAAACATGTTATACTTGAGTAAATTATGAACTCATTGATGACTTGGATTGTTTAAATCACCTTTGTTTAGTAAACGAATTTAAAAAAGAGATTAAACATCATTTCTTGAATTGTTAAACTGAGAATTGTCTTATTTGGATAATTACTCCTCGATAAAATTCTAAGTGGCTATCTGAGCATGTATCTTACGTGTACCCGCGTTGCATGGATGATTCGCGAGCGGGATAATAAATCACATTAAATTGATAAATGGATTTCTAAAGAGACTTAAGCTTCGTTTTCTCAAATTATTAAAGAGAATTAGCCTTTCTTGGATAATTGCTCCACGTTGAATTCTTGACTGATTGTCTGTCTGTGTGTGTTTATTTTGGACCGGGCCAAATGCCTCGGCAGATTAATAGATGCATCTATAGGCGCGCCGTCGACCCACGGCAAGTGCACATTTATTTCTGTTGGATCGGGTCGTCGCCTCGGTATGATTTGCGCATGCTTGTATTCCTGCCTGGACTTATTTAAGTCGTTACATGCCTCACTCTAGCTCGAGATCATCCTGTTAAAAATGAAAAGAAATCTTGGAAAATTTCCTATGAAAGAATTACACGTTTACTTGTTTCCTCTATCTGGATAAAAATCATGTTAGAAAATAAATCCACTGTTTGATATGTATATTGAGAATAAATAACCGTTGGATCATTAGAGTGTGTCAAAGTTGACCATCTCGTCTCTACCCCTTCGGGATTAGGCGGGACACTCACTGAGTACACGTTTATTACGTACTCATACTACACTTTTGTGCATTTTTGTTGCACAGGTATGTATACCTCTAGCAGCCTATTAGCTGTAGCAGCATGGATGACGCCGGGACTAGGTGAGCTGCATCATTGAGGCGACCGCAGCTAGAGTAGTTCCTTCCAATGTACTGTATTTACTTTCCGTCCACTGTATTCTAGGCGGATGTTGTATTTTATTTCCCCTATCAGTAGTCGCTCATGTACTTTTGACACCGGGTTTCTGGGATGGTTTACAACGGATTTGTACTAATTGTTATTATTTAAATTTGAATTCTAGTAGTGGACTTTTATTTATAAAAATGGAAGGAAAAACCTTAGATTTTCAAAAGTATTAATAGAGGAATTAATTGAAAAGTTAGTTGGCTGGCCTGACAGAGGTGTCCGGCGCCACCACGACCCTTAGTGGATTTTGGGTCGAACAATATTGTATCAGAGCACTAGGTTCCCATCGGTCTCACGAGTCATGAGCAAGTCTAGTAGAGTCTCGCGGATCGGTACGGAGACGTCTGTACTTATTCTCGGGAGGCTACAGGGCTGTTAGGAGTACTTCCGTTAATGATTTCCTTATCGTGCTGTTCGATTCCTTTGAGGCATATGCCTTTGGATCCTTCTCACTCAATCTTACGCGATGCGAGCGCTCGTCATAAATCGAAAATTGAAGGATTGTGATGGCACTACAAATGTGGTACGAGATGATTTTCTCGGTATAGTTGATTGGACTATTATAGTCGCATTATGGAGGGATATTGTATTGTTTCAGCTCAGTAACAGAACTTCTAAGAGACTTGAGGCTAGGCACAGGTTGCCATGATGCTTATGAATAATTATTCCGCCGTGTTGTCATGATGGTGGGACGTTCGCCCACGTGTCGGGTAAGGGAATGAATTGAAGGGAGGTTTACTCAGCGTGTAATCAAGGGATTCGGTGTTTTATTCCCGGCAGGGGAAAGTCAATCGAACTAAGGATGGTCAGATGGGGACTGGTGGAAGTAATGAAACGTGGAAATTGCAAGTGTGAAGGAGTTGTCTTCCTTACTAGGGTGCTATTGTCCTAATTGGACGTATTAAGTGTATCGGTGTTATGGTCTTTTACAATTCACCTTGATGGCAAGGTATGGTGAAATAGTATTGGAATTACACCTGTTAGATGTCACATGGTGCGATGGTTTTGGGTTGAATCAGTATTTAAATGTTGGCGGCTCGAGAAAGATAACCTTCGGAGGGGTTTAAGTCAGTAGCAATTTGTGGATCCAAGTTTTGTGAAGACAATGACTGAGCAGCAAAAGACGAGAAGGACATGTGGGAAGTGTCAGGTAATGTTTAAATCTTCTGGAAGGCCAATCATGAGGAGCATGGTCGAGTGGTTAATTAAAAGAGATAAGTTCCGCCAAAGTGGGAGAGTGGCGGGTGTTGCATATGGGCTTTGTAGTACGATGACTACGCGCCTTAAAGCGATTTTGGATCGAATTGGGGGATTTTAATGATTGGTGGTTGAAGCCTGCGTGTATGATGTGAAGTATGGGCTATTATACAGCAGAAGATTGGTATGGCAGAAAGGAGCTGCTTGAAATGGAGGAGGGTGCAGCATAACCCTGAAATTTGAAGGATGTTGCCGCACATTTAACTAATGTTCGCAAGGAGCAAATGGACTTGTGCAGCTGGAAGGTGAGCTCGGACTCAGGATGGGCTATTGGTGTAATAGTGAATGTACCTCGTGCAGCGGCATGGGAAGATGTCAGGAGGTGGTTCCCCTAGGTGGGTTATTCCCCGTGAGCAGATTAGCGGTCGCGTGGTTGGCGAAGCTTCTGCAAGGAATTATATTGGTT